>JAUZNC010006373.1:0-15287 GCA_034780395.1 Vannuccia rotundouncinata | reverse complement strand
ATATGACACAGTGAATACTCTATAAAATCAATATGACACAGTGAATACTCTATAAAATCTATATGACACAGTGAATACTCTATAAAATCAATATGAAACAGTGAATGCATTTATCTGTGTAAACTTGATCATATAATATCCAAGTACTATTATTATCGGATTAAATTTATTTTACTTATTAATTTTAGCTTCATATTTATGTATTAAAATTTTTTAATATAATATGAAGTTTTCTGTAACTCAAAAATTTATAGACCCTTGACTTTGGACTTGTTGAGGTTTCACTGAACAGCTAAATGTCACGAAAACTGTAAACAAAATTTTAAAGTTGATAAGTCTAACTGAAAAACCTATCCCTTTCTAAAAAACGTTTTTTAAAAAATATTTTCATGAAATGCATTGAAATTATAACAGTTAGATTGTTCAATTTATATTTCATATTTATAGAATAAATTCTTTGAAATCATGTCACTAATGAATTGATATAAACGGTTATAAATTGATAATGTTACATATACGGAATACGATTAATAAAATGATAATTAATTTTGTCTTTGCCAAGATCCTATTTATGAATTCTGAAATATTTGTACAAAATATAGTCAGATTCAGAATGATTTATTATTATATTTGTATTGATGTTTTTACAAAAAAGTTATACAAATTTGTTAGGCAAATTATGTGTTCTAAGTAATATTATGTATTAGTTTTAATGTAAAGTTTTAGTGATATTTCCTTATCTGTTACTTACATGTGTATATATTCTTATATTATATATTTTTTAACATAATACATTATATTTTATAAAATAAGTGAACAATATTCGTAATTAGGAAATAAAACGTAATTATTTTGTTCTCTATAGTGGAAGCTTTTAGTCTCAACGGAGAAACAGATTAAGGTAAGGATTTCATTTTGTGCAAATATCATATAGAAAGATAATAGGTAATTTAAGAAAGATATGTGGATTAAATTATTATTAATTCTACAATTAATTATCGAGATGAATGACTAAAAACATCTTTTACCCGGTTGAGGACAAATTTGAATGTTTTATTTATGAAAATATAGTTTTTTTACTATAAAACTTCTCCGACCATAAAAGATAAAAGGCAATCGGTACTTTTTTTTCATTTTTTAACTTTGCAGTAGCATGTAGAGGTTCTCGCATGGTCAGAATTAGATGAATTACTGTTAACGAATTCTCTTGTTTATCATCGAATTATATTGCACGGTGGTAATTATACTTTTATTAAAAGTATTTAAACGTTATTCCAACAATTTAAAACAGGACAAAAATGTAAAGCTATACTAATCTGGAGCCTTCTTGTTGGTGCAATTTGATATGTGAATCCATAAAAAAGAACGAATTATATAGAATACATTTTGTGTAATATTATTTTGGTAATTCATTATTAAGGGCATGTGTTGGTTGTCCAAATTTGCAGATAGCATAATCGTTGCAATGAATCAATACTAAAGAAGTTTTTCATCGTCAGTTTATCAACCCTTTCTACAGACTAAGAATGTGTTTGCAACAGATAAGAAACTTATACTAGCTTCGAAACAGGGGAATTATGACATGAAAAATATAGTAAACAAAAGCACAAACAATATTTCATAATATAATTCGTGTTATTAAGAACACTTTTAATAAATTAAAATCTCCCTTATAAACTTTGAACAGTTTTGCAATGTTTTCAGACATTTTAAAATATTAATTCTATTTCTTTCGAAGGAACAGGTTGGTCCAAAGAAGACACGCCCCAAAATTTCATTAAAACACAGGAAATTTATAACTAAGTGTTGGTATAAGAATACGTAATTTCAAGTTAAAATATTATTAAAAGCGAATTCGCATGCAAAATTTTGAAGATGGAGAATGTCACTTAAAATTATTAATAAATTTAAATGATTTATACATATTGCTGTAGTTCCAAATGTATAACTAAATGATTAAGAACGGTTAGGAGTGATACCATGTGTATTTCAAATTGTTAATATTTTGTATTCTGCGTTATCAATAAAAAATAATAATATCAAGAAGTTATGAATGTCCCGTTTAGAAGAAGGAAAGGAAATCAATCGTAATTAAATCATTTAAATGTTCACTTTGAATGTAGAACAAAAAACAAATGCCTGGAAATTCAGGGATTATTTTACCGACGCGTTTTGAAATTCCAGATTTTAAAAAATGTTTTCTGCTTTTCTATTCGCTGAAAAATTCTAAATATTTGTGACGTTATTAATCACGTGACTTATTGCGGTGTATTCAAATTTTTTTAGTTTTTTTTATATTTGACAATTTAACCTTACATTTTTAATAATTCTTTAAAACTAATTTCTCGATTTTAATCAAAGGATTTTTCTGGTAGAATTAACATTATAGGATTAAATCGCAGAATTTGCAGTAAACAAATCTCATGATCTCCCTCGAAAAATCTATAAACGAGTTATGGAAATATACATTTTTTCATTTGTGTAGATTTATTAGTTGGAGGGAACTATTTTTGAAAGTATGAGGTATTCAATAAATGTCATTATTTTATAAAAGAAATAATCAACTCAAAATTTGAACACATTTCTAATGTTTTGATATAAAGGTAAGATTTGAAATTCATTCCCTGCACTAATAAAGTCAATATCAATATTCCTAAAATATCTCATACTCCAATTTTGAAGAAGATATCAAGAATGTAAGTGTCTACCATTTTAATATTAAAAAACCCTTGTGGAACCCATTGATTTATGACACGTCCAAAGTAAATTCAGAGAAGTCAAACCTTTGAAGAGAAAATAATTCTGTGCATATTCGTGCAAAGGCAATATTTTGTATTTTTGTAACATTCTATATAATCTTTGGTCATCATTTCGATTGCTTGTCTAAACTGAGTTAACAATAGATGAACATATTTTTTTTTAAATGTTACCTATAGCTTAAAGCTTATACATATTTAAAAAAAATAATAAGAACTGATAAATATTATATTTATAAGTTGTCACAAGAATGCACCATTTTTCAATAACACAATTTTAAAGGAAATATAAACACACACGAGTATATCGAGATGACCATTCAATGACCAGGAGGGGGGTAAATTGTTTTTAGACTTGAGATTTGTTTCTCCTGGTTCCTCCTGTACAAAACTACAATCAACCTTTAATTAACAATTGCGGTGCATAAACAGTAACAACCGAACAACTGTAAGCAAACTTTATTTATTCAAAGTGTACATGAAATACAATGCTTTACATACGATATTGACACAGACGTACGTGTTGTCAATAATATCAATACTATCACAACATAAAATTAAAACATTACCTATTTAATAATTTATATATATATAGGACTGCATTCACGTCATAACAAATTTACGGTACTATAAATAGATGTACAGTTAAAAAACAAAACGACATGTTAACGTATGTATAGAGTAAGTTGAAATCAATTTATTCCCAAATTTTAAAATAGAAGTAACACTTTTAGGACTGACACAATATTTGTACTCTTTATATTTTATCACAGTCTGTACACACACAAAAGTTTTTGTCCAAAAATAAAGGAATCTAGAAATACGGTATGAATATTTTATCGAATTCCATTGCGCGGTTTACCAGATAAATTGGACATCGCCATATTCGAGGTTGATATGTTGAGATGTTTGTGGTTCGTAGTGGAATTGTTGGAACAATGAGACTCATTATTGATGGGAGGGTTACCCCCGACATTGGAGTAGAAGTTCGCTTGAGATGAAGACCAATCGACACAGGGAAGGCAGCGGTACACGCTTTTGAACCCCATTCGAAATCTATCATAAAGAGAATAGAGTAGACTAAAAGAGAACACATAAGAGAAGAGGAGAGAAGAGAAGAGAAGAGAAGAGAAGAGAAGAGGAGAGAAGAGAAGAGAAGAGAAGAGAAGAGAAGAGAAGAGAAGAGAAGAGAAGAGAAGAGAAGAGAAGAGAAGAGAAGAAAAGAGTAGAGAAGAGAAGAGAAGAGAAGAGAAGAGAAGAGAAGAGAAGAGAAGAGAAGAGGAGAGAAGAGAAGAGAAGAGAATAGAAGAGAATTTTAAAACATTTTTATTGATTTTCTCTTTCTCTTCAATCTTTTAAATTATCCCCTAAGGTCCAAAATCAACAAACATTTGACCTTTTACCCATATAATTTGATCAATTTCTTAACTTCACTTTATTATCAACTGTTAGAATTTTGTCTTTGGCTTTTTTATGTAAGCGCAACTATAGTTTTAAAAAATGTCATCATAATTTTATGCAGTATTAATGTTGCATTTGTTGCCTTCTTTTAATCTTCTAAAATCTCTTTGATATGCAAATATCAGAGGCTATACTTGTTAAATATTTGCGTGACATTTCTGTTTCAATACATATTGTGAACATATAGAGCTTTCAATTTTAATTACCGACAGCAGAGAATTATCTTAAAGACAATATAAAAAATTTGACGTCGTTAAATAACAGTAGAATCATTTATTGAATAAACACAACAGTGTTTTCCATAATTAGCCAAATATTTTTCACAAGGTTCATATATATTATTATTTAAAGTATTATTTAAAAATATATTGATTGCAAATTTCAGAAATATAAAATGTAATATTAATAAATTATAGAAAATTGGTTTATTATACATTTAAGTAGAGAAAATTTATTATTGAATTTTTAAAAATATTTTATAACTTATTTTATGCTTGTAAGATATTTAAATTATAATTTATAAAATGAACTTTTTTCAATATAGTCAATGAGTCCATATTCAATGACACAATATTTGAGCACAAATGAACCCACATTTTAAATTGAAAATTTAGTTTTATTATTATTAATTATATTTATAATTCGATAATTTTTTTTGTTGTAAATAGAACATTAAAATGTTTTATATATTCTAGAAGTATGTTTACATATACATTATACATTATACGTATAATATTTTATTTACTACTTTTAGTAACAACCATGCAAATATTTAATGTTTTTCTAATTGTTTAAATTTTACCATTAATTAAAAATGACAAATATCAAATTGTTTAAATTGATTTTGTCTATACGTAATTTTAAAGCTATAAATGGGATTTTTCTTGATTCAAGTGTTTCACTTAAAATTTTATAATTAATATCATTAATACTTACTACCCTACCTTTTTAAGGTAAATATTTTTAAAAAGATTAAAATCATTATTTTAAAAAACGAATCGTTCCTGAAAAAATGAAACAAAAAAATGAGATAAAAACTATATTTTTAAATAGAATTAAAAGTTGAAACAAAAAACAATGATGGTTCACGATGGTTCAAAGTAAAGATATATTCCACGATATAAGGAACAAAGCAAGTTTTAGAGCATGATGGTATTGAAAAGTATGAATTCAAATGGAAATCAAGGTGCGTGTTGATGTTCATCCTCATCATATAATATCATTTTTGTCTATCTTCATTCAACCTTAAAATAATTCGATAGAAAAATTCAGTAAACTATTCTTTAAATCTAGAAATCGATTCGTTTTCCCCGTCTATTTTCTGGTTTTTCGTTTCGGGGTTGGGCAGATTTACCTTTTGTTCATGATGCAATAGATGATTGGGTTGTACATGCAATTGCTCATTGACAGCCAGTAGCAACAAATGAAGATAAGAAGAATGTGGTCGGTTCTTTGCACCTCCGGCCAAATGCGAATAACCATGAAGAAGAGTTGATACGGGAGCCAGCACACCCCGAAGATGATTACGATGGCGATCATCATCTTGACTATCTGAAGAGCCATTGAAAGGGATTAAATGTTTATTATTTGCAAAAATGATTATATATTCTTGATAAATCATCTTTTATTGTCTTCGGTTTTTACACAATCTTTGAACTAGATACTCTTGATAAATTGCGTGACTGTTGAGCGTCGCTTTGATCTTAGGAATTAATTCAACTTTAATCAAGTTTTATAACCTGTTAGAAATTTACTCATTGTTATAAATTGAAAAGCTAATTTGAATCGGTCGTTTTATTTTATAAAAACATTTAAGTTGAATGAATGGATAACACCATTTTCCATTGGGTAAAAAATGACAAAACAAAGTTAATTGATATCTTTTCTTTACAATTCTGTTTAGAAATAAAAGGTGATTGTGGTACAAAATTTGTTTTGACTTTTTGTTTTGGGCTTTTCAAATTCAAAATGGATATCGTTGAAAATATCATTTTCTAAATATGTGAACAATTCAATTATTTATCCTGTCATTTGCATCAGTATCTTTATTTCTTTTCAATTTAATTATTCCCAAAGCTGTCTGATAACGAAATGTCTCGGGGTTTTTGGATTAAGTACCCAAATTAAAATATATTTTCAGGCCTATAGTGTTTTTATCAATTTTATCAGGCAATTGACATATGATTACATTGTTAAATGAATAGCCTATGTTATATCGTCTATTTTATAACGAATGTTAAACAGATTTAAAGATCGCTTCGATTCTTTAATGTTAATTCGACAACAATAGATTTTTTTTAATTTTGGTCAAAGAAAATGTCTGTTTTTTAAAAAAATCTCAGTTAAAATATTCATATATTATCTTAGTGTTTAACTTGATTATACACAATGGAAACATAACTTTTAAAAGTCATAGATAAATTTTCCATAACTTCTTTTAGTTTTTATTTGAATAATTCATATCGTTTATTAATGTCTCTTGATGATGTTTTAAAACACGAAACATACAATGTTTTGTTTTTAATAACCATCACACACCGCTTTATCTATTATATTTTAGAAAATAATTCTTGTAAATTACAATTAAAATCTTCCAGCTTACACTTCCAGTAGTGATAATTCGCTGCATGGTTATAATTAAAAACACCGTAATTGTAATATACATGAGCCGAATCCTTCGATTTAACAGAATGATTCTAATTCAGAAAGTTTTTTATATAATTGAAGCATTCATAAACCCGTGTCTAATCTCGCTTAGTTATTTCAAAATGGGAATTTTCTCAAAATAATTACTATTTCGTAGAATTTACTCGGACAATAATTTAACGATTCTGTTCTATAATAATTGAATAACTACCTCCATATTGTTATATAATTTATAATTACATTAGGTTCCTAGTTAATCGTCATCTTGAAAATGAAGTAGTTCTTTTCATAATTGCTAAAATTGATTATGTACAATTATTTAAACGACATGAATCTATGACGATATATGAATAGTTCTAAATTATTGATATACCAAACTTATTAGGTTTTAAAATAATTCTGTATTTACAATGAACATAAAATCTATAATCTCAAATTTCAGAGCAATAAACCTTTAAAATATTTTATCTGTTTCTGTTTGAATCCAGATAAAAATTTGAATGAAACTTTTAATTATATACCTCAAAAATGCAACCAATTTAACTAATTTGTATAAAATTAAAATTTAGAAAGTATATCAATAAATAAAATGTTTAAACAAAACTTATAAATAAATTTGTTTCATTGTAAAATGCCACATTTTAAAAGTTGTAAAATGAATATGAAAGATATACGAAAAATTTCTAACAGGATATTGATATATTTCAACATGAAAATATAATTTTGTACCTTTGTTAATATATTAAAAGCTCATTGACAAGAAATTCTTTTCTTTAAATAGAAATATTCCTATCAAGCATAAACATATTTATGTTTCTGTTTAATATTTAGAAATAAATCCGATTTTCCATAAATTCATAAAATTTTATCTTACACAAATAATTGAAAATTGAGAGTTAAGAATACTGTATGTAGACAGTCATTATTTAAAAAGCAATTCCCTGAATTCCACGATTGTCTTTTATTGTGTACACAATCGTTTTTTTAATTTAATGAAATAGATAACAAATTAATCCCGTTCATACGATGCTGACATCCATTTGTGGGTCTCATGGGAATTGCACAACACAAAGGAACAGCAAATATATTTGTAAAAATGTACATTTTAGGTAACTTTATTATTTCCACGCGTTTTATGATTTTAACTAAACAAAATATTGTGAAATATTGACCGATATTTTACTAAAATCGAAATAATTCTCAAGAAATAGAGGACATTATGAATACATTTGATAAATTGTAATAAGTTGACGAATTTTACGAATGATGAAACTCCCCTTTACAAAAAGGTTCTCAATATTTTAAAAAACATAATCGATTTTGTTTTCCAATCAAATTAATAATTCAACAGTTTCTGACAAAAGTCATTAAGCGAGGGCAGATATTTTTTAATTAAGGTGTATGTACATTATATGTCTTTGCTAGTGCCCTTGGGATGACATGTGTCAATATATTTCATCTTCCTGAATCTCCTCTTGTCAAGCCCATATTTACGAAACAGTCAGAATAGATGATGAAGTATACAATTGAATTTGATCAACCGTTAGAATTACCCAAGTTAGGGTTAATACTGTCCATAAAATATCCTCTAAATTGTTTAATTTTGCTAAAAAAAATATCTTAAAAAGTAGATTTTTTTTTAACAAAATATTTTAATTAAAAAATAACCAATTTCTAGGAGTTGAAATAATTTTTAAATGTTGAAAATATAATTCAGCAAATCTGTCAAATGAAATTATGTACATAAAATAATTTAAAAATAAATGAAATACAAATTTAATAATAACATTATTTATTCTAATTTGGATTTAAAATTTTCGAAATTGTTTGAAAATTTAAAAATATGTATTTTAAATTTTGGTTTGAATAATTATTTTTATGAGGTTTTAAATATTTTTTATGCGAAAATATAAGGTTAAAACGTCAAATAATAAATAAATATACAACGAACGTCCATTATCCAATAGATAAAATAATAGAATATTAATTTGTAAATAATAAATGAAATAACTATATCAATTGTCGTAGCTGCAACATCTCCTCATTTCAACTCACCCTTTTCTTCGAGCGAATGCTTTCCATTTGACCCGGAGTTACTTCGCCGATGGTTTGATGGCGCCACAGACGTATTGATATCGGAATGTAGGTTAAGGTGATTACAGTGAGTGGAATCGCGTATTGCAACACGAAGAGGGAGTAATCATATCTATCAAGCAGACAAAAGAGAGGAAGAGACATTCGTTCACATCAAATCTAATTCCAGATGAAGTTAGCTAATATAAAACGGGTCAAACTATAATTCCGTTTTTCTGTCGTAAATGAAAAGTTTCACATTGTATAAATAAATTACTCAAATAATAAAAATCAATACCAGATATTTATCCGTTAAAGGACGAATGTAGGTTTAGTGAGAATTCTCCGACAGGTAATATTTGCAGAATAATCTTATCAAGAAGTTATACATAATAATAATAAAAACATTCCGGTTTTTTGTAATTCAAAACGGGTAATCGATAAATGTAATATTTATAAAAAGTCTGACAAACAGTTGCATATTGTGAGATGAACAAAAACTATTTCTTAGAACGAATGAACTTTGAGCCAAGTTGGCAAAGGTTTTTTGAAATGTTTAAGATAGAGCTCATTAAAAATATTATCTTCTTTGTGAGATGACGGTCGTTAAACAAAAATGTTTCCTCTCAAAAATATTTCATTTATAACTATTAATAATATATTTTTTGCATAACATATACATTATAGATGTTCGTTCAATGTTTATAAATCGAAACTTTCTCTTTAAGAAATATATCAATATTGAAATAGTTATTAATCTTGAAATAAATGAGATCCTCTTCAATAAAAGCACAAACAGATAATTCTAAGTTCAGGTGTCCTGGCCAAGCTTTTGCGAAATAAAAGAAATATATATATATCCAATTTTTTATGATGAAACTCTTCATTTGTTTACAAATACTTACGTCTGATGGATTTTTAAAGGTATTAAATTATTCATAACTAAATGCCAATTTACATCAAAATTATATAACTTTATAAAATATTATTATAGACATGGGAATAGATAATATTGAAATCGGTGAAATATTGTTTATAGTTTAAGTCCGCACGTATACAATAAGACTCAGCAGAGATATTAATAATTGCTTACGACAATTATAAACGATTTTTAACGAATATGTCAAGTTAGTATTCCCTCCAGAAAGTTTGCCTTACTTTTTTTAGAAGGGAAAGAAACCAAAAATGTTCCTCTTCGGATTGCATCTATACAAATAACTTTAGATAAATATCATGTCTGTGTCAGGAAACCATAGGGCTCTTGGTTGTTGAGGCAGTCTTCATCTGACACATTAAGATCAACAAAATTCTGTTTCATGACATTTTGTTTTACTTTGCTTTCTAAAATTTCAATCTTTCAGCATTATAGTTGACGAATATAACTAAATAATAAAAAAATATAGAATTAAATATGTTAGCAAAAATTTTACTTTGTTACCTTTTTTGAACTATAAATATTCAATAATTAAGTTGACAATGAATTGAAATTAAAAAATCTTTTTAAACAAACATCTTTATTGATTGTTCATGATATGATTTTTATATTAGAAGCAATTATTAATCAATTTTATAAATTTTGTACCTTTGTAAATAGATCAGCGATTAAGGAATTATTACATTTTAAATATATTTCTTTTAAAAAAAACATTAAAGAAAGGTTCACTATGCCATTTAAGTTATATGTAGTTCATCCATTTAATATCAAAAATTTGACCAAACTCTCGTGTATCATCACATTTTCAGTAAAAAAAAATAATTTTAGAAACTTCAAACTTTCCAATTTCAACAAAACTTCTGATATTTATTGAATTTTGATTGCATCTTTTTCTCTTTTGTCTCAAAACAAATCTTTATGTTTGAAACTTAAAAATGAATTAATTGACAATCTTTAATTTATAGATTTTGCTTGAGACTTATTCATTGCGTAGCTAAGCCGTCCCTCATAATTTATGAAAGCTTTTTAATAATTAACGAAGAAAGTTTTTGACCAGACAGCCAGGCTTCATTTAAGAAACTTTAATTGAAACTTTTTATGATTGTTCCTTAGTCTTTGATTAACTCAAAAATATAGTTTTAAGTCGTCAACTTACTAGAATTTGTGTTTAGAGGAAGAATATTGATGGCCAAGCAGCAAAAACTAAAATATGCGTGTTTTGAAACACAATAATTGGGAACTAATTTAGGTTTGGAAATACTTTTGGCTTTTCGGGGTGATGTCCGACCTTATAGTGCGCGATCCAGCTAAGAAGGAAAGATCAAACCGTCACCGGCGCGCGGCATTTAAGTTTTCTTGTTTTCTTCTTAAAGCCAAATAATTAATTTTTTAAAACATATAATTACTATCTTTTCATATCGTTACCATCCGAGACAATTTAACAAATGGTTACAACATATATTTTATAGAAGACTTGTTAATAAAAAGTAGATGATTTCAGGAATTTCACACTTCCACTTACGCGGTTCTTATATTCTGGGACATCACCAATTCACAGACAGTTCTATTGATGGAATTGAGGGGATCCTCCAGAGTTTGACCAAAGAGGAGGCCAGGCAGGCCACTGAGAAAGGACACAAACCAGATGCCCCCAATGGCACACAGGATTTTACACCGACGAACCCGCTGTCTAAGTGGGTACATGATGGCCACATACCTGAATAACCAAAAATTTATGGAGAAGTTTCAACAGTATATATACTCCGAGTTTCATTATACTTAATATCTTAATAAACATTCTAATAAATAGTAAAAAAATGCATTTTAATTTCTAAATTTAGTAAATGAAACCCGTAAAACCAAGCTGAATAATAATCAATAGAATAATGACTGTGGAATAAGAAATGTTAACTTTTTAAAACTTATATAACAATACATTTTTTTTAAATCGTGTAATTTTTAAGCTTCGGTAAATAAATCATTTTAGAAATCTATATTTTATGAAAATGTCAAAATTAAATACTTTACAAATTTCATAAATAATTGTTGTTCAAATGAAATTTTTATTATTATTATTCTTTATATATCCGCTAGTTCTGCCTGCATATTGTATCAAGACACTTTGGCTTTCCTTTAATGTAACTTTAATTAAAACCTTCACACAGTGTCTTCTGTTTTCCGTTCAAAGTTAAGACTGATTTAAAGATGAAGTACAATGGAGAACAATCGAAGCAAGATGGATATTGGATGTTCCAAGCGAATAGTTTCTTCAGAATTTTATGATCAAAAACTGTCTGCGCAGATGAACGAGTAAAAATAGTAATTAGAAAAACATTTTGCAATCATGAGAATTTTTATGATATATACATTTTACTTAACGAAAAATGAAATACCTAAATTATTTAAAATTCATCCTTAGAAATTTATCAATTCACTAAAAAGTCTTGTGACTCCTAAACAAAAAAATTCACATTTTTAGTAAAAATGAGGAAAATTATTTATAAACTAAAATGTAAAATTTATTTATAAGAATGTAAACGATTTTCTTGGATTTTGAAAAATATTACCTACTATTTTACATTCTATTTGAATAATTATTTAGAAAAACCTTCATAGATATTGATATAATGTTTCAATTTGAATTGATGATCAACATCAAAAATTTATTTTGACATAAATAATTAATTAACAGACAAACGGGAGGTAATGATTTGATCGAAACTTAAATTTTCAAAGCATAATATACGTTTAAAACGATTGTATCTTGTTATTAAATGGGCTTCAGAGGGTTTATATTAACAAATAATGGAATGTTTTGGAATAGATGTTGTATTATCGCTATTATAGTATTATTTTGCTGGTATACTTTGCTAAATTTTGTTATTTTAACTGAAAAAGGAATAAATGCAAAGAATTATCTTTATTTTTCTAATACGAATAATTATTTGTATTATAAAAACTAAATCTGATAACGATTGTGGGTATGATTGTGTTATTTTAGTTAATAATATAATTAGAATTTGTCAAATTGAATATTTGTTAGATTTTCTTAAAACATTTCAATTATAAATTCAGTTGTGTTTTCACACATATCTACAAATAAACAGAATGTATTTGTAGTACAAATTAAATTCATGACATTTTATTGTGGTTTTTATTTTTTAAAAGAACAGTTTTACAAATCCATTGTGCAAGTATTCGTGCAGAACACTGAAATTACAAGTAATAAAAAAGTAATTAGTTTTAGTTTTGAATCAGTTGCTTAACTCAATATATTAATAAAGTTAAAAACACATAAATTACGGTTCAATAAAGAAATTTGTTTAAATTTATAATTATATTCAACGTTGTGGACATTCAAACCAGAAAAAGTTTTCTAACGTATGTATAAATAATTTTCATCCGTCTTAATATCAACTTTCCTCGATTTCTTGGGAGTTGGCTGAAACATAATTATTTTAGTGAGGCATTAAAATTCGAAATTGCTTTCCTAATCAGGAATTATCGTTTGGGATTGGATTTAAATATTTGCAGAAAACCTATTATCATATCAAATTATGTTCATATAGGTACATTATTTTACACATTATATACCCCTCAAATACTTTATGAAATGTGTTGAAGAGTTTCTATATTAGCAAAGAAAAACACAACTTTTTTGTTAACTGTGAGAAAAAAATGATTTTTTTAAATTCAATTTGATTATTTACTTTTAATAGTTTGTGGGGGTTTTATAAAAATAATTTATGAACAATTCGCCTACATCGGATATATCACGTGATTCATATTATTAACGTATGGTTAGTAAATTAAAAATAATGTTTTTACCATTTCTTGCATGATTTTAAAACTTAACAAACTTCGACAGACTCATAAAACAGTTTTGCCTAATTCACCCCGGAATTGTTGCTGTATTTTAGTATTTAATAAACATAATGAACAAATAGTTACGATGTAAGTAAGAAAATATTTGGAGTGTATCTAAAACTTCGTATAACTCGTATTTCGGTGGAAAATCCGATAACATAAAAATAAAACTAACTACCAGTGAATAATAATCTTAAGTTATATTCTTTTTTTCGTCAATGTTGAATATCTTCTCGCTTGATCAGTTAAAATTACCTTTCACATTGATTTCCTATTTATTAATATCATAACCATGGCATCAATGTTAAAGTCCGTTAATTCCTCTTCTGATGTAATTGTTCAATTTTTGTGATGTATAAATTGCGACCATTAAAGATACTTTCTTCTAGTTATTTGCCAATAATTTCATTCTTTCTAACTCCAATGCAACTATTGATTTTGCGTTTTAATTTTAAACAACGACTTCTTGAAATATATTTTGTTTGAATAAAATACACGAAGGGCGTTACTGGTTTCTCTTATTCTTGTGTTAGTTTTACTCTTTCTTATATGTTTGTAGATAGTTTTACACTATTGAAATAATTGCTAAGACAAACAATTATTAAGATGAACATGAAATGTTGAAACAACCACCCCCTTTTCTGTGGAATGTATTCTGAGGGATATTTTTGTATTTTTGTAGTCAAGTCAAGTTAAGTTAAGTTAATATGTAAGTGGGATACCAACGCATTGATAACGGAAAGGGTGCCTTTTCATCAAGTAAACTAAATTAAATAAACAGGAAAAATGATTTCCCATTGTCAATAATATTCACGGAAGCAATTTTAGAAAATTGTTTCAGTTTTTAAACTTAGAATAGATTAAAAACGATTTTATATGAGTGGTATGTGAAATTTGTTATTTTGTCTGAATCTTACATTTTTTGAAGGAATTTATCATTTCATTTGGAGCTATCAGCTATTGTATTTAATGATTAAATGTATTTTACGGCCTTTTGATCGCCATAAACTAAATCAAGTAAATATAAATGGAACAACTATTGGGCAATTTATAGAATTATGAAGAGCTGGAAAGAAAACATTTATATTAAGAGCAGGATAACTTATAAATGTCAAATCATTATATGAATAGAAGATCCAAGGCTATTTACTTGGTTTAATATAATTATGTTGTATTGGCAAAGTTTATGTATAAGAAGAATATTTTGCAAAAAATTAAATAACAATACCAAAAATATACTTTTTAAAATGTTCACTTTTAAATGATCGTAATTGTATTGTTGTTATTGAAATAATATAAAATTAATTTATGTTTTGTCCTTAATGGCATTATTCTTGTTATTTTATAAATTCAAATTGTGTTTTAAATTTATTGATATATTAAAAAATTGTTTTAAAAATAGATTCTGAAGAGAGTTCATATTTACCGATCAAAAGCTATTCCATTAAAAGTAAGCACACTCATAGACACGCTGAATGCTGTTAAGAACTGTGACAATTTGCAATAGAAACCTCCAAATATCCAAACATTGTTCCCCGTGTAGTAAACAT
>JAUZNC010006362.1:18928-34656 GCA_034780395.1 Vannuccia rotundouncinata | reverse complement strand
AAAAAAATCAATTAATTTCAATTAACGCAATGGATATCAATAAAAGCTTTTATTTCCCTATTATACACCCAAGAATACCAGGATATGTTGTTCCCATTCTTTGTTACGGGATTATAAAACAAAAATAAAATAATTACGTACCTTGAATAGTGTTATAAAATCCTCGAGTTGCATTTAAAGCCCTCGGGCTGTGCCCTCAGGACTAAATTGCAACTCTCGAATTTTATAATCTTGCTATTTGCAGTACGTATTATACTATTATAGATTAAATTATTAAGTTGCTGTTTTTCCATCATTTCAGTAGCAAAACAGGTTACTGTCTTCATCCCTACTATGAAACTTGAAATAAATTTTGTTGTTTTTTAATTATGCTACCAGTTTTAGAAAAAATCAAATGAAGTTATTTCTACAATTCTACTTGAATGTATATGATTAATCTGGCAATAATTGGATTCCTATTATCTGTTTGTAAAACAATAATTTTATAGATTATTTAAATTTGTTTAAACCATAAAGTACATATAACATAATAATAATAATTATATAGTTCTAAAATATTGACACAATGTCTTCAGTGCTGATCAGTATAGGTAAATTAATAATGGATAAGCTACAAGAGATAGCATATTACATGTGGATAGTGAAAAAAGTTTTAATTTAGATTTATAAACATTAAAGTCTTAGATTGATCTATTAAGTAATTCCTAGAGGTGATTGTTCATAGTCACAAACATTCCTTCATTGATTGTAATGTTTTTGGACAAGGGTGGTTGCAGACAATTGTGTCATTATATCAGGCATGAAGTTAGAGGTTTTCAGGGTTTTTGAGGCTAAGGGACCATTCTTGTAATTCTCCAAAATATGTAATAAATCAGTACTTTATTAGAAAAAAATAAAATTGAACCCTAAATATAGGTATTTCTAACAGGTTTAGTTTCATGATTTTATATGCCTTCAAATGCATTCTACAGCACTAAACGTCAAAAAAATGCATATGTGGTTCTGATTTGTAGGCTATGCTGCTTGCATGACCATAAGTTGTAGGATATGGAGGGGGGTGTGCTTCTCAGTATATGCTCAGTTTTTTTGATAGTGACCAGCTCCTGAAGGTAAGGTAGTTTTGTAAATCACTTATTGGGAAAACTCTGTTTACGGAGCATTCACTTCCTAGTGTAAAGCTAGTGGAGTTATGCAGTACATCATACTTACATTGTATTACATAAACTGCCCAACTATTTTTTACATTTTATGGATGTCTGGTTTAGCCAGAGCAGACTATATATAATATATTTCATTAATTAGGAAATTATGTATCAAACACTTTAAATATACTGAAATAGATCCACAAAGATATATAAAATATGATATGCAAAATTAAGCCTAAATAATTACAAATCAGAAAATTTCAAAATTATACAAATTTGTTAAGTAATAAAAAAAAGTTAAATATATATATTAAATTTTTTTAAATGGATAATCACATCTATGAATCTATAATTTAATTAATCACATTTTAACATACTCAGATATACCATACATTTGGCTATAACATACTATTTGATGCATGGTACTGGCAAAACCCATTTAAGCACATATTAAAGTGATACCCTGGATATATTGTACTTCAGATATAAATTATTTGTTGATGTTCCCTTGAGGTATGGTATACCTGGATTATATTGTATTAAATAAAATGAAACATATATTAATATTGATTTTTAATATATCTTTGAAATTTTAAATAGTTGCATACATTTTTTTTAAATTCAAGTTGTTTTTTATATATTCAGATAGCAGTAAGTTCATTCTTTGCTGAACAAGAAGACGATCCAACAGCTCAGGAAGAATCACCATTTGATGATCCAATACCTCCTTCTGCTCAAGTATCCACAAACAATCAAGGAATGCCAAAACCTACTGACAGAATTGCCACTATTGCTTCCCTTGGCAGAAGACAGTATGTACTGTTTATGTTATTTTTATTAATATATACAATTTAAGGTGTATTGTATAATTCGCTTGAATTGAAAAATATCTCTGCAAAATCTTGTATAAATTTTGATTTTATTTAAGTAGATAAAATATGTAACAAGCTAGATTTTTGATTGACGTAATTTTCTACTGATTAGAAAGCTGACATTTAAGATCGTGTTTAGCTTGTACTTCAGTTCAATCGATATTAAAGATATTAATTTTCTGATAAATTATGTTTTTAACACGATTTTTTAACTATACTGAATCAGAAGTGTAGCATTAATTAAGCATTCATCTATTTGATTTCTGTTAATCTAACTAATTTATGCAGTTTTTATAAAAATTTGTATACAAGTAACATACCATCAATTTTCAATAAATAAATATAACTTCACCAGATTTTTTCATTTGCCTCATCGTTTCCTCATCATTATATTTCCGTCGACACTTCTGTTAATTAATTTGTTTCGTCTTCCACAGAAACACATCTTCGTCTTCTGACTCCGGAGATGAAGGTCAACAGGCCTTCTATGTTGGGGGTTCTGAGCAGGGCGGGGGCCAGGAAGTCTTAGGTCCCCGTCGTGCTGGAGGGGCAGGATCTTCGGACATCATCAAAGGGGTTTTCCAAGCAGCCCGGGATCATGGAGCTGAAGAAGTTGCCGCTGAAGGGGCCTCGGCTAGGCCTCCCACTAATAAGAAGAAGGCATTTGCAGGTTCCGGATATCGGTAGAAGCAACAATACTGCTATACGGAACGCTGTTTATTCCGTTCTACATTCGGTTTTGACACTTGTTTTCAATTATTTCCAGTCTCGGTGAAAATGCGAACGACGATAATGTGTTGGTTGGTCAACCGTTGCCCTCTGCACCCGGAGGGGGGCCAGCTGATGGGGCTCAACCTCAGCAGATCGATATGGTGCTCAAGATGTGGCAGAATGGCTTCAGTGTGGGTGACGGACCACTGCGAGAGTATTCTGACCCCACTAATAGGGAGTTCCTCTCGACCATCAGTCGTGGAGAAGTGCCACAGGTGGGAAAGACACAAATATGTTCAGGATAATAATTCTAATGCTATCGGGTTCGTACAGGTCTTGGGAAACAGAACATTTTTGGAAAGGGTCTTGGAAATAATGATGACTATATTTTTTTTAGTTTTGGTTTGGGTTAAGCTTGATGGTCCAGTGCTAGGACTATGTGAATACCAGGACGCTCAACTATGCTTTCAGTGTTGATAAAAGATTTAGACAATATAAAAAAGATTCATTTGGGAACTTTTGAATCTTCTTATAGATAATATTGATATAATATTTTAGTTCACATACATGTTTATTAAATTGTACATATTGTTAAATTCCCAACACGACTATCACATACTAGTTGAACTGTCAATGAGTAGGTACTAAATTATTAATTACATATTACATTATTAATTCCTTGAAAGTGTACAATGGATCTATAAGAAGGGGGAAAAGTTTCCTATGAATATTTTTTATATTGTCTAAAAAATTGGGGGGAAATAATCGTCCTCTTGGCTAAATTAACACTGAAATCGTAGTTGAACGTCGTCATCGTTGTATAATTTTTTTTTGGCGGCAGCAAATTTACAAAGTTGAACTCAAAAAATCAACAAACTAAAAGAATTTCACTAATTTAGTGTAGAGTCGATACTCGATTATTTTCTCTTCTTTTAATTGCAGTTTGTTGTAACCTTAAGTTAAAATTGTACATTTTTTGTGCAAAAATCATTGAAATCGGTCTATTAACTAACAAACCAATAAATAATGACTAAAACAACTGATAACTAACCAACTAACATCAAACTTCATACAACGAACAGCAAACATTAACAACAAACACCATACAACAAACATCATAAAACATACATCATACAACTATATGAAACAATTGTATTTTTCCATATGTAACATTTGTTCTATTTGATTTATATTCCATTTTATTTCAGTAACTTTACCATTTTTACGTCACTTTTGAATATTTATTTGTATTTTATTATAACGTCCTTGTGTTTTATCTCATAAACAATATATTTTAAGGCTTCAATTACATTTGTGGTTAAAGTGTTCTTTTTAAAAACTTTAATTTAGAAACTTCTTCTTAAATCTTGGATAAGTATTTAAATTTCTGTGAAAAATTTCGCACAGGAACTTCTTCGGTTAAACCGTGGTGGAGAAGTTAACCTGAATATGGAAGATCATCGAAATGAAGAGTTTAGAGAGCCACCGAAACCAAAAGCGAAACCCTTCGAGGGTACTGGACACATTCTGGGCAGTCCCGCTCCCGCCGTTGTGATGTCATCGCCCTCCACGGTGGCAGCGTCTCCTCCCGTAGTCAGCCCTATTAAATTGGATGAATCAGCTCCCGTAACTCAAATTCAAGTTCGATTGGGTGATGGTTCAAGGTGTGTAAAATAAAATTTCTTTAATCCCTGATGCATGGTGTGTACATAGTGATTATTATATTTCAGGCTGGTTGTGAAATTGAATCATTCTCACAAAGTTTCAGATATCAGACAACATGTTTTAAGGTAATAATTTTTTTCTGTCCTGAAATTTGCACGAATTCCTAACCAATACTGATGTATTTTATATTTCAGTATTCGTCCTGAATTTCTTAACCGCAATTTTGTTTTAATGACAACATTTCCCAATCGTGAACTCAAAGATGAAACTCAAACATTGGCCAATGAAAAGTTGTTGAATGCTGTTATAGTTCAGAAGTTTATTTGATTTTATTCGTCATCACGTCTGTACATTGTAGGTGGACTTTTAGTTATACTAGTTTGTTCATTAATAATATGTTACTTATTGTATTCCATTTTCATTCAATAATACTTTATCCATCAGAACATGTGTTGATTTCTGTATACATTCAACTATTTCAATATATATATATGCTATTTGGTAATCCTTAAAAAGGGAATGTTCGAAACATTTTGTGATGTATTATAATATTGAAATATATTCCTTTTCTTTTACTTTTTGATACTACTTTGAAGTTCTTCAGTGCAATCTTCTTATAATAGTGGATTATATTAACAGAAGGAATATTGTTTAGAATATTTAATAGCGTGACAATTATTTTTTGCTGTATATATTTTCATATAATATATATTACAACAGACTATTCTGAGACAATAATGTGATTACGCATAATATGTCAATATTTAATAGTTTTTAAAAATAATTATTCAAAACCCAAAATTCTAGGAGGTATTGGTATACAAATGGTCCTAATTATATACATCTCAAATAAATTTAGTTTTTTCACAGTGGTTAATTTAAAAAATCGCTACAATTTTCATAATATTAAGCATATTGACGCATAACATAGAAAGGAGGTAGCTACAGAGATAAGTAAACTCCACGGTTTGTGGTTCGACAGACATTGATCCGATACATACCCTGGTTATGAAAAAGTTTGCTAATTTATTTGGCTTATTTTAACACATTTAAATTATTAAAAATATTAATTCATAATGAAAATACTTATAAATTTTGTCGTATTTAATAAAGTTAAAATATTGTTAAAACGTTCACTTATGCAGATTCTTTAATGTTAAAGTGCATATATATTTTATTATGTAAATTTGAACAAATTCTCGGAAAATTGGTTTATATTATGTGTATTGGTCTCTTTTTTTAAAATGTTTAATTCAATTTATATATTTTTCATTTACTCCTTCATATTTTTTAATAAAAATTTTAGCTGGGATAAAAAATGTGGATAGTGGTGGAGGGCTCGCAAATGATAATGTGTATCTCCTTAGCTAATATCGCTCCGCGGTCCCTATTAAATTAGATTGAATATCGAAAATATGACATGCAATATCTTGAACCTGCATAAATATATAATCTTCATGAAGCTAAAGCGAACTAAAAAAAAAGAGTTACAGTTTTGTTTCGAATTGACTAAGATCTAGTGGAGAAGAAATTACTGTTATAGTCTTGGAACAATACATCAGATTAGCACATGTAATTTTCTTTATTGTAGTTTATTACATACAAGTATGTAAATTTATTGATATGCTGTATTTAATTAAAGAAATCTTTATTTTTTGTACTAATATATATTATTTTGTTTTAATTCAATAATATTATTTATTCTAGGTCATCAGTAGGTATTAGATACAATTTTAGTTGACAATATGGCGGATATGGCTGATGCTGATGATGCTAGTTCAGTTTACAGAACTAGTGATAAAATCGCTAATATAAAAATCAAGTTAGTTTTTTAATAATTGTTTTGTAAATTTTTTACATCGATAGGATTATAATTTTTTATTATAACAACTCTATTCTGTGGAAACTCAGTGTGGCAACTGAATTTCATATAAAATAGAATTTGTCTATATCATATATTTTTCATTGCTCCATCAAAAAAACTTTTTTAGTTTTGACTCATATTTTAATATATTGTTTTTCTCTATATTGTTTATTCATCAGCCTGAATTCCATTTTTGCAATATTTTGCAAAATTTTAGCTTTTATCTATTCTTTTATATTGAAAATTCCTGATTTTATGCTGGATATATATCCTTCTAATCTAAGATCAGTGCCATACCAGAATTTCAAAAAGCAGTATGATTAATTATTAAAGGGGTGTACATAAAGTAAATTTTTATGCCCAATAGAAACAATAAATTTGAGATATAAATTTAACTTATCAACACCAGCAGACTGTCTTTAATGTCTGTTCCTTTTCTTTTATATATATAATTCCTGATTGTATATCAGATATATCCCTTTTGGCTACATGAAATACACTGTGGATATCACATTTAATTTTTTTACCATTATATATTTTTTTCTATATTATTTAAAACATAATTTATAAATATTTTAATATACATGTAAAATAATTCTGTTCTATGTCACTGACAATAAGTCATATATTTTTTACTATGGCATAAGATTTTATGCAATTCTTATTATTTTATATATATAATTGGGCTTGAATTGCTCAAGATCTTGGCAATAATTGCCATAGAAAAATGTCATGCAATCAAATATTAAATTAATTAAACAAAGTTACCTAACTATGAATTTTTAATAAAAAAATAAGGTTTACTATCATGAAAGGACTATTTTTACAATTATTATATTTTTACAGAACTTAAGTCAGCTAAAAAGATCCATAAATAATATATTTTAATTTAAAATAAAACAATTAAGCTTCTATTCAATATTTCTTTCAAACTTAAAAATAATACAATGAAACCACCATAATCATAATACATAGGTCCATTTATAACATAAATTTTACATAATTTACATATAACTTCATAATAATAATATTATACAGTAAAACCTACATTTTTAATATGTCTGCTTATTATATATACTTTATTTTTATCCGGTTTTATTTCTATGTAAATTGCTAACTAAATAATTTATTACATACAATTTATTATGTATATTACTTGTTATTAGGTTTTTATTGATTCCTAATGTATATTTACTCATTTTATTATTGTGTACTGGAAGCAAATTTATATGGTTCACAAATCGAATATACCTATATCAAATTGTTAATGTCCATTTGAACCAACAATGTATTTACATAATATAGTAACTAATTATTTTTGTTATGTCCAAATATTGACAGTATTTTATTATATAATTGTATTGCAATTTATTTGCAATTCATAGTTAAGACACTAAAAATTATTGTACCAATAACAAATTTTAAATAAAATAAAATAAAATTACCATACTTTTAACATATGACAGCAAATCATATTTTTTTAAAATTATTTTGAAAATGTTTTTTTAAGGTCAAAATTATTTTTTGAAATATTAAATCAATTCACATATCAACAACAATTTTATGTCAACCTATTGTATATTCATTGTTGGTACAATACAGTTAAATTAATTTTATATTTCAAAAAATAATTTTGATAGACATTTTTGAAATAGATTTAGAAAAATAATCATTAGCTGTCATATGTTATAATTATGTTAATCTTATTTTATTTAAAATTAGTTTTTTCTACATGCATAACTGGACAAATTCACTTAAGGTACACAACAACATTTACACATATTTCCATAAACACTTCAATCAATAAATATACATACAATACATACAGTCTGGCAGCTAGCACCCTCCAGATACAAAGAATGAGATACTAACATTGTCACCCCTATAGTTATAGATAATGGTGTTCATAATGATAATTCTGAAATGGATGTCTGCAAGTGTTGGAAGGGTAGGTTTGGATCACATAGCTTTTTTTGTTTTCCCATATTTAAGAATAGGAATATTTATACAATATTACATTGCTTTACAAGAAAATGTATATTTCTTATGAAAAATAACTGATATCTTTATATATGGAAATTAAAAAAATGGACTATTCTTTTACTAAAAAATATATCAACTATATATTCATAATCATATCAAAACTTTTAAAAACCTAATTAAACCTTTAATTTTATAGGAAATAGGCATTTTCTTGTTAAGTAACCTATTATTGAATAAATAGTCATATTCTTTAATATATGAAAACAAAAAAATTCGGTGGTCCAAACCAACCCATCTAACACAACCAGAAGTCCACTTCAGAATGTTTTGCACCATTATCTACAATATAGGGGTATCAAATGTTGGTATTAATCTTGTTCCTATTAATGAGCGAGACTAATACATTAATTATTATATGATTACTGTCCATATTTTTACTGTAAAATTACTTATGTAAAATCATTACCAATATATTTTATGATTATAACTAATAAATTACTTACTTATTCCTGTCTTTTGATTAAGTAAAAGATTAATTGCTTTGGACATTTCCAGTTTCCTAAGATTTATGAGTAGTCCAGGGTTCATATGAGTCTTTAAAAACTGGAAAAGATTTGGATTTAAAAAAAAATGTATTAAACTTATCGTCAATAGAATGCATGGTCAATTATATACATTACAAAATAATTATCCAATTTTCTTGTTTCAAAAGCAGATCGTTTTTTAGCTATTACACATTTGCCATTATGGACACATATCATATACAAGGCTCAAAATTTGCTGATAATTACTATCTTGCTGGTATTTCTGGATCAGAATTACCTGCTGGTATTTTTGCATCATTTGGGTTGCCTATTTAAATACATTTAGGGCCAATGCAATACAATAGGCCAAATACTTTGATGTTATTATGTTTTAGTTTTGGTATTTTACAGCCCTGCATAAACTCTATGGGCACAATAGGCAGCTGGATATTATTTTCTGTCAGTAATATTTTACTTTCATTTAGAATTTTTCATAAAACATGCCATTCATTATAAGTGGTGAAGTTCTCTAGATAAATCAGAAATCTAATATAAACATTATTTAAACTATGTGGTTTTATCATAGGATATATTTTTAAAATAATTTAACCAGTATTTATTTTAATACTTAGTTGATTTGAGTATAATGCATAATATTACTAACAATTTTTTAAAAAATATTTATATAATTTTTTTTTTATAATATAGGGCTATATATTTCGAATACAGATATAGCATTCACATTCACATTCAATTTTTAATATTATATTTACAAAGATTTTATTTTCAGATTTAAGGTAGTTTAAACTCTTATTATTTATAAAATTTGATTATTGTTCAAATAAATTATTAAAATTGTGTTTTAACTTTTTAATTTTGATATTAATGCTTATTTCAAATTTTGTTTACTATTAATGGGTTCTATGTAGGTAATGACATTTAATGAAAATTAATAAAAAATTATTCCTATAAACCAAATTATTGTCTTGTTTCAAATAAAAAAGGATTATTTTTAACTATTAGTAATTTTATGTTAACAAAACTAAGATGTTAATAGATTTAATTTATATTACAGTAAATATAATACAAAAAGATATAATAATTAGAAAAAGTATATAACACCTATCATAAATTACTCAATATGTATTAAGATTTTGTTTGTTTTATTTTATTTTATAAAAGTTTCATTCCTTCTGATTTTCTTTTTTTACGATATTATTTATTTAATATTTAAATTAATTTTTTTATGAAAGACAATTTTTCTTAATTTGATAAATTAATTGGATTTTAATTGTTGGCCTAAACATAGAAATAAACAATAATTGATGTTTAATTAATCAAAACACTCTTTTCAAAAACAACATATTTGAATGTTTATAAACCTTTAATGTATATTTTAAAGGAATGGTTCTTATCTCTTATAAATCAATGGAATTTATATGTAATTTTTGGAAATAAACTAAAATTATTATGCAAAATTTACTATGGTTGTACATAGTTATATTGTGTGCCTAGTTAATGCATTTAAAATTGTTAGTCAGCATGTTAGACAAAAAACTTCAATTTGGGCAGATCACTTCAATATAAAGTTATTTACCTAACATGCCAGCTAAGCATTTAATTTTAGATTGCAGACCTAGTTGTAGCTGTAATATAATGTCTGCAGTTCATAAATATTTGAATTCTGTATATTTTTTTCATTTTCATCTGAAAACTATTTTTTTCAAGTAAGGTTATAACCTTATAAAAAGGTTAAGCTGTTAAAAATATTAAAATGTTAAAAATTCCTCACAAATGTTTGCAGCATTCGGTTTGGTAAAGTAACATCAAGTCTGGACACTTCCAAAACTGACAAGGCCTCTATGAAAGAAGAATATGAATTTACGTGGCAAGAGAAACTGCTAAGTCCAGTAAGACTCAAAACAGTATTTCTACTTATTTAGTTTGTGCCTGTAATTCGAGTTTTCTTTATTCCTTTAGACTGAACAAAAACTTTATGCTGTTGAAGAAAATTGCACAACGGAACTTCAAAGATCGTACCACACTAAGGTTCAAAAGCTTCAGTGTGTTAAGAATTAATTCTTTGATTAGTTTCTTACTGAAAACAAACCATTCTAGTAAATACTTTTGATTTTGATAACTCTCTTTCAGACGAATGGGTGGATCAAAATTACACTTCCTATTTTCCTACGTAGATAAGGACAATTATGAAGAACTGAACCGTGAGGTAATTCCTTAACATCAGTACAACTTATTGTTTAACATGTTCAGAATCTACTAATTCTGAGTCATTTGATATATTTGTATGCATCTTTTACCCACAAAGAAATTGACAACAGCAGAGCAAGATTCTATTTCTTATGCCGGCGAGAAAATGATGGAAATTCGTCAACGAACTCGAAATAATAAACAAGACATTCGGGAAATGTATGTTTCTAGTGACTATTTATTCATTTATAATTATGTCAATTGTAAATGTGTTACCATCGTGTAACTCACTAAATAAATACCTAGCAAGCATTCGTAGTGCAGTGTTCATTGCTATGTTTGTTGACCCCCTCACTCCAGTGACAACCGCAATCACGTGCCTCGCTTTAACGTTGTTATCGAGGACCAGATGGAGGAACAGAAACTGGGGCGTCATTTTTTGGTCAACTCTGTGCAGAAGTTCTACATCATGGCAGATCTGACCAGCTTAAGGGACCAAGGTCGAGTCCGAAGGCCCGAGGGAGATGCAGAAGGTATGAACCTCTGTCGAGTCAATAAATTGGAATAGCTTCTAGATTGAAGAATGGTCTCCTTTAAGATGCCGCTGTAGAGGACAATGTGATACCACCGGACCCCGAAGAGGTCGTTCTCTGTGTTCTACAGTGGGATCACGAACGAGAAGCCCTCACCATCAAACCGGACTTCAACAATCGTCAAAAGCCCTACAAAGTCTCCAGCAAGTTCGGCAGAGGTGCTTTCCATTTACTTCAACCGCAATTCTATATCTCCACAAAGTTTTAAAATGAATTGATTCATGTATGTTGATTTCCTTCCTGTTAGAAACCTTTGAATACACAATTGAACATACTTCGAGGCCGATTTCAAGGATTGAGAGAGACCGCGAAGCGAAGATAAGCCATGATGTGGGTTCGATATTCTTTTATTTTTCACTAAAATTCTTGAGAGCTGTAGTGTCGCTACTCTCTTTTCTCTTTCTCCAGTTTCACAAGCGCAAGGTTCAAGAGATCAATGACATTGTTGGCAATGAATTCGAAGTTGTAAGTTTATTACAAACACTTTCGGTAAATAGATGTCAAATCCGACCGTTTTCTTGTTTCTTTTAGCCCACGACAGACAGTATGCAGCTATTCATTAATGGAGAAATCGGTGAGTTTCCTTCCTGGTACATTACAATTAGCACGTCATTATATTCACTGTCACTGCAGACGACCATATAACCGCCTTTCAGTTTCCGCACAAGACTTTGAGATGGAGAAAGTGTACGTTCAGTTCTTCCTGGACCTTCCAAGGGGTAAGTGAAACTAACAATCACCTAATGCGTTTCATCTCTCGTAATTCTTCCTTCTTTACCAAACGCATTAGCAATATCTTCATTTCTCGTTTTAGACTGGAGTGCGAATTCCTTCGGTCCTCTTTCGGGAACCACTCAGGTGTCTTCTGCCTTTCTTGATCAGCGAGTAAGAGACACCCAACCCCCCCCCCCTCGTTCTTCTTCTCTATGTGACTCTGTTAATCCTTCCTTTGTAGAGAAACATTAGCCATTTCTCCTATCCTTTCGAGTTTGAATTGATGTATGGGAAGGGACCTGCCAGCAAACAAGCAGATGGTAAACTATCCCCCCTAACCTTACCCTCTTTGTCTTTCTTCTACTAATTCTACCCCTGATAACCTCCTCTATTCGACTGTACTGTAGACGTTCTGCCCCACTGGCCCATACTCTACTTCGAGGTTCTTTCCATCGACTCTTGGACGCGCTATCGAACGGAGGGATACGGATACATGCAGTTGCCGGCCACTCCAGGTCAGTTAGTGTTCACAGATTATAGAATATTCTTGGGCATGTCGCGAAATTACTATTCAAATCTACTCTCACTGCTCCACTTCAAAAATTAGACTATAACCTTAAGTTTCGGATGAATGTTGACCAGATTTCTCTCGTATGATGATTAACTATATTAGTATAGTCGAATTAGGTCAAATTTAGGATGAACCCGGAATTAATTAGAGCAAAGCTGAACATTGGCATATAGTAGCATAAACATAGTATATGAGTAACACATTCAAAATCCGCATAATTCCGCTTTGGGAAAAAAGTTTACATTTTCTCAAAATGGCTGCCGTGAAATACATATAATATCTGCTTCTATTTATCATTTAAACTGTAAATCCCAAATTACTGCTTTATCATCCGTTTTGGATGCATATAATATATTACCGATAGGTAGAAAGATGCATACATATAAAGTATCTAAAAACATCATTATTTAAAAAAATGTCCATGTATGACGTCATAGATCTTTTTCTAAAAAAGGAACACGTCAGTAAATAATTTTTTTAGTGAAAATCTCAAAAAGGAAGCATTTCAGACCATATAACTGTATTACCAACAGATAGAAACGGACCATACTCAGTCAGATAGGAAATGAAAATGTTCAGAAATCAATCATTGTCCAAAAGTGCTGTTTTTGCACTAAAACATAACTTTTTGTCCATAGAGTAATTTCTAAATATTTTTTAGTCTTTTGATAGATAAATTCTGTTCGATAATATTGTAAATTTTCTATCTGTTGGTTACAAATTCACTAAAATCATACTTTTTGACAAGTTCATTTTTTTAGAAAAATGTCTATGACGTCATACATTGACATTTTTCAAAACATTAATGACGTATTTAGATACTTTACAAACATGTTTTCATCTATTGGTAATATATTATATGCATCATAAATGAGTTGTTTTGGATTTTAAGTTTATATGATGAATAGAAGTTCAAATTTTACATAATATGTATTTCAAGGCAGCCATTTGAGCCACTTTTTTCCCCTTATGTTTAATTCTATTATATGCCAATGTCCAGCTTTTCTCTAATTAATTCAGGGTCAAAACCTAATTCACTATACTAAATGACTTACAGCTCCTTGTAATGTTTGTATTAAAATGTTAAATCAACGGCAGGTTGTCATGAATTGACCGCCCACTGTTGGCGACCAGTTGGCACCACAATCGTGAGTGAATTACGACGATTCTTCGTGGGCGGAACTCCGGAGTTGGAGGACCCTACCTTCAGTGGAGTGCCTTCGACTTTCGATGTAAGTTTGAACAAATATGGTTTTGTGTATTCCTGTTTTTCTGCCTTTCAAAAGAAATTAACAACAAATGTGGTGTGTTTTTCGGCAATTTATGCACATATTACTTGTGCAGTAGTATGAATATTAATACATATATTTTAGATGGCATAGAAAAGATTTTAACCTATTCTGTCAAATCGTGTCACTTGTTTCCTTCTCGCTACAGAAACACAGAAAATAAAATTATATTAAAATATTATATTTGGATATATGTAAAAAAACGGGTTGCAGAAACAACAATAAAATGAAAATTTTAAGAAAATATTCAATTCTCTTTCTTAAGGGTAAATTCCTGGGCAAGTATGGCTTCAGGACGGAGTCAACTGGAAGTATCACAGTTCGTATTAATTCCATGATTCAATCGAAGTAAGCTATTGGTGGGGATGTATTCACTATTATTGTTGCATAGTTTGTCACTTCTGTAACCTTTTTTCTTCAGACTGATCCAGGAAAACTTTATATCTAAGAAGAGTGATGGTTCCCTCTATGATCGAATTGGGTCAGTCCCAGTTCTCTATGTTTTAACTTATGAGAATATCGCTTCATTAGAGTTTTTATTTATATGTATTTATTGCCCATTCAGATATTATTCAATGTAGCATTGTTTTCTTCGATGAAATTATTTTCTATTTTTTTGTCTGCTATACTTTCAGTGGTAATGCGAATATCAGTGTGATGGGAGTCATTAGTAAGTCCAACCAAAACTTGTTGATTCTAGTAGTTGCTTGTTGAAATTTTCTGCATACTGGTGGTGATCCTGTAACTGGCTTGTACAACTCTGAATTTATTTTAATTTCTTCAGACGTCAACTAAATTATAGTTTTCTCATAAATTTCTATTTAAATAAATCAATGTAATATTTGTGATACTTCTGAAATATTTCAAATTGAATGTTTGTATGTATTTTTAAAGGACGAATTGTGTATTTATGTAAAATTAAATAAAAACAATTACGATCTAAACCTATCATTTTGTCTAGATTAAATTATATCAAATATTTAACTAAACGTGCAATATTAGAGTGATCAAGGGACCTTGTGATATGCTTGCCCCCCTAACCCAGCCAACTTGCATAACCAATCTCTGCTTGCTCCCCCCTCTAACCCCTTACCCACACGTCAACGACTTAAACAGACGCTTTTACCAAAGCTCGGGACCGGATGCAACAGGCCCGCGAGAATCTCATGATGCGTCGTGTTCAAGACCAGGAGTTCGAACGTCGGGAAAAGGAATTAGATAACCAACTGGCTGCCGAGGATGGTGGGGTGTCCTGGAGTCGAGGAACTGATTCCCCACTTAGTGTTGTGTCACAAGATCAGCCTCTCATACAGTAGCTAACATTGCTTCGTAGACCTAACACTGCAGCCTTAATTCAGGTAGTTGCATAGTCCTAGACGTCTCCACAATATTACTGACCTGTATACGTATAGTGCTACAAAATCTCCCATGTCCTATACCTATGACAATACAAAATCTCCCATGTCCTATACCTATGACAGTACTAAATCTCCCATGTCCTATACCTATGACAATTCAAAATCTCCCATGTCCTATACCTATGATAATTCAAAATCTTCCATGTCCTACGATAATACTAAATCTCCCAT
>JAUZNC010006351.1:16955-34685 GCA_034780395.1 Vannuccia rotundouncinata | reverse complement strand
TTCATGTTTGTCCACCATTTTCCAGGTTGAGCAGATTTAATGTTGGACATACAATTGTCACGAAAATTGGCTTTCAGCAGTTTGCTCAGTCTGTTAGAATTATTCAAGAATTTCGAATTTTTTATTTGTGGATCATTATACAATTGTATTGTTCCGTTAATGGGATCCAATATTGTAATTATTTTTATAATAAAAATACAAGTATTCATTTTTCAGATTTTTTTTGTCTATAACACCCGGGCAGCAACAAAACGTCTATTATAAGGCGGAAATAGTTTCGTTTTAACGTTTGATAAGCAATTTAAGAATATATTATTAAAACTATTAATAATAAATATAAAAATAAAATGGTTCTTTCAACTCACGTTTTATGTGTTTCAATAACGCTTTTAAAAGTTTTAGTATAACATGTTAAATGTTTTATATAGTAAAGTTTTAAATTTTTATCAAACTCACTGTCACTCAATAAAAACATAAAAGACTGTTAATCATTTTTTTACTTTAATTATTATTAGTATTACATATAACAGATACTAAATTATAGTATAATAAGGTATAATATAATGTTTCCTACCTATTATTAAACTAAAATAGACAGAATAATAAACATAATGTTTAGATAAATGGCCAACCACTATATAATTAATGCTATATAGTATAACATTTTCATACTTACTCATCTTTCGATTAAAAAGTTCGTTGAATAACAAATATTATTAAATAATAATAATTTTGAAAATTAATATAATGAGTAAAGCTCCATTTTTGACCTTCAATCGATATAATAAATTGTTCGTCAATTCATATCTGCAATAGATTTAATTCATTCAACTTTTCATCACTGAACCGGGGATTCAATTGTTTTCAAAATATTGATACTAAATATTATTGAAGATAACATACACAATTTCTTAATAATTAAAATATTAATAATATGAAATAATAATAAATACTATACGTTATTACAATGACATTAGTTGAATACGAACAATATTCTTACAAGTAAATCGATATTGCACTCTGTATTGCATGAGTCGAATACCAGTGCAAATACGGGAACAGTGCAATATCGATTGAGGCGTTCAATTATTTTTACGTATTCGATTAAAATGTTGTTGTAATGAAATATTTATCTAATATCAAGTCTGATATATAAATTGAAATATATGTTTATTTTTCAATCATTACAAAGGCGAAAGAATTATTTATCTAAATGTTAATTAATGATAAACATTAAAAGTAACACCTCTAAAATTATGTTGATGTTTTTGAAATATTGTTTTTATTATTGGTTATAAATGTGGAATTTTCTTCCTATGAAGCCTGTACTTATACTTCCATGAAGGATTTAAATATTGACTATGATCTTTGGGATAAATGTAATTAGTATTTAATACAAATACAATTATTAAAATATCCAAGTTATAATTTTTTTAATATTATTTCTAAATTCACTTATATAGCTGGTAAAGATGAATAATATGAAGCAACACATGTTTGTCATTTAATATATCTGTTTAACTTTGGACATTATATAACTGTCAATAAGGATAAATCAAAATACAGATACAAATATCAAAATATTTGTAAACCATAAAATGTAGATCTCGATCAAGGCAAATATTACCAACAATTTGATCTGTATTATACTGTTTCTTTTTAAATATAGAAAATAGTTAAAAAACTATGTCATTATTTTAAAACTAGTATTTATACAAACGCAAATTCAATAGCAATGAAGCAACTAACGGTTATCTACAAACCAGAAAATTAGCTGATTAACACGATATATTCTCCTTCATTTTTTCATTAAAGGAAGCCGTTTCTGCAACTTCCTATAATTTTAAAATTAGAACTCCTTCGGCTGTGGATAATGGATAATGAATACCATTTGTGGCGTAAAATTGAAATCCCCAAACTTGAAAATAAAAAGGCCTTATTTTAATTTCTCTATATCGAAAGAATTTTTTCCTTGCGTAATTAATCATGGATGACCGCGGGCTATTTTTATAATATAATATCAACTTTTATTCTTTTTAAGCTAATGATGATAACAAATAATTTTAATATTTAAACATAATTAAAATATATCGTAACAGTTTATTTTTAATATATTTTATTTTATAATTACAAATTATTTAATCGATAGGTTAAATTTAAACTAATTATTTGTTAATATTATTTAAAACTTTTTCAAAAAAATAATTCAATTTGAACAATATATATATGAAATATTTTTCATTAAAAATTAATGTTTTTCTTTTATTTTTTATCTTTAATCTAAGTCATCTATTTTTAATATGACAGACTGAAATGAGTAGGAAGCTACAGGAATTCCGTAGGTCAATTAACGATTTTTACCATATAGTTGATTTATCAATATAAAATCCTTCATTAATGGGGTAATCAGATTTATCTGATATATACATTACTATAACATCCTTTAGATCTACTGTGCGTAGCCAAGAGATCCAGATGAATCCGTGTGCTATTAGTGTTAACCTGAAGGACCTATATGGTCTAATAATGATCTTGGCATATAGATATCTCAACATGTTCCTTGAGGTTTATTGACAGATTACATGTAAAGGTCTACGCCCTCATAATGGCAGTGGAGCAAACGGGCCTCTCAGTGTTAATCCTTCGATATGAAATGTAAAAAGTGTGCATTCTTGACGGAGCGTGGGTACACCCTCATCAAACGAGGGATAAATGGCCTGAAATTATTTTCATGTCTAAGATTCTTATAACAATATATAGTAAGGATATGCTTCTGTGTGGCCGTGGGTGGGATGAAGAATGAAATGATAAAGAATATCTAATTTATTTATTCGCAAAGAATAAATTCACACTTTTTTATTTCTCAAGAATCGTTCAAACTTTAACTTAAATGTTTTTAATAATAAAAAAAGTACTTGCGCTATAAAACAAATAAAATAAAAACATTCTTATAAACTGTTACATTATGGGAAAGAAAATATTTAGAAGCGCTCATCCCTTTTGAAATATGATCTATAAGCATATTACTAAAAGAGAAAGCACAGAGCAATTAAAATCATTCAGGACGGTTTTATAAGAATAGAACTATAATCTAAAAGTTAAAAAAACACAGAGGCTATAGCTTTTTAGCTTAGTTGCAGAGAAACAATCATAAAATAAAACGTTAAAACAATTTCGCTCAAAAAGCTTTTCTATAGCTCTATATAAAAGGTGTTTTATTTCAAAACTTAAAGTATACATATCGGAGGAACTACCTTTATTTTAATTGCAAATAATTCATTAAAATGTATCTTGAGTATATTTTAATATTCTGTATATGTGTTATTAGATTTAGTAATTTCAATCGCACCCTAAATTCAAAGACTTAGCGAATATTTCTAAGATATTATTTTTAAAATTTTAAATAACGAAGTCGATTTTAATTTTTAAAATTACAAACAAAAAAATTATTTATAAGATTTTATAAGATTGTATAAGTATAAGCTTATTAAATTATGAAATGTAGAAAACTATTTAAAATTACGAATGTAAATCAATGAAATGTTAAATTACTATAGAATTTGATTAATATAAATAATAAAATTATCTTATTCACCAATTAATTTGGCAATTTTGCTTTATTGATTTTAACAAAACGATATTGAGTTTTATTTATATTTTTCACTTTTAAATATTAAAAAATTATACTCATTAATCTTATCAAAACTTATTTTCAACAGGTGTAGTCGAGGAATCTGAAGCTTTTCTATTCACAGTGTCAACTCTTAAATCTAACGAGAAATTGGTTCAGGGAGAACTACACCTCTTTTGGAAACGGATGATCGTTCGGGAACAGCGACGACGAACGCGAATTGCTCTTCATCTCGTCGATTCGGGTCAGGTTTTAACGACACACCGGGAACTCTGGCTGGAACACGAACAGCCCGGCTGGCTCGCACTGAACATCACTCGCACTTTGAATCAATTTTTCCGAGTCGCATCTCGGGGAAAACGAAACATGGAAATTGCCGTGACCTTCGAGGTTGTCCGACCGGATGGAATGGTGCAAGAAGTTTCCGTCAATAAATTCATGGGACGCGGAGGTCTTGGTAAACCTTTTGTAATTTTGTTTTTGAACGATTTCACGGGGAAGCCAAACTTGCGCGCTGTAACGAAAGCTTCCCAGAAGCCCACGAATAATCTGTCGAAACAAAGCAAGGTAGAAGTTCTCAGTCCTTCTCACATCCCCATAATTCCACTTCGTCAAAGACGTCGCAAACGAAACATTCTCACAATCAAACATAAAAATGGCCTTGAGTACGTCTATGCACCATCAAAGCCGGAGAAGTTTTTGACGAATCGTAAAAAATCTACAAAGAAAAGGCGTAAACGCAAAAAAAAATCAAAACAACGCAAACTTTCCTCGAGAAAAAATAAAAGAAAACAAAAGAAACGAACACAAAACTTCAAACAGAAAAAGAAATTGACTAAAAAACAGCGAAGACGTCGCAAGAGACGAAAACAAAGGAAGGAACAGGAAAAGGCAAGAAAAATCTCCCTTGCGAAAGAAAAACGTTTACACACTCCAGACAGCGAGTGGTGGAAGACTGCGAACAGAACTTCGCTGAATAGTTCGCTGACAGACAATGAAACGCTCTGTCATCGAGTTCCTCTTCGAGTTGATTTCGGAGATTTGGGCTGGGATCGGTGGGTGATCTCACCAAAATATTATCGAAGCCATATGTGTGTCGGAAGTTGTGAGTTCTCCGCGAATGACAAGGTAAGATTGTTATTAGATATTCTTTTTAGCTGTAAGATTTAAAGTTAGTGAATTGTTTTGGATGATATACATGTGTACTTAATTAAATATGTAATTTGCTCAACAAATTTGAAGATAAGTTATAAAGTTATAAAGAAGTATAGATAATAATATACAGGGTGTATCAAAAAAATCAATACAGTTTTAGATTGAAAGCATTTATTGATATAATTAACATAAATTACAGACTCAATGGTGTAATAGTGAATCGTAATGTCACTTATTGCAAAGGATTAGCTCAGCAAAATAATCTTGCCAATTCTGACATTACGGTACATCATTACACCATTGAGTCTGTAATTTATGTTAATTATATCAATAAATTCCGAATAAAACACTGATGAACAGCTGACAAAGTTAGATGAAACTGGGGATTCGCCAGCATCTCATCGAATACTTCACGAATGCAAGCCCACAACTATTATGTGTTAGCGAATGGTGCATGTGCATAAATTTTATTTTTGCATGCTCCCAAAGAAAAATTACACATATACAAATCCGAGGATAACGATGGCCAGTCCCAGTGTAGTTGAGCATCAACCAATCTCTCTCCAAACTACTGTCCCATGTTGTCAGAGCCATGTGGGGAGTCGCTCCATCCTGTTAAAACCATACTTCATCAAATCGCTCACCAAACGTTTGTTTCATGTCATTTATCAGTTGCAACACCAACTGCCTGTAATTTGCTGATTAACAGCCCACCATCTTGTAAAACATAAAGACCAAACAGATGTGCTCTGCTGATTGCAGCAAACACAGTCACTTTCGGGATTGATAATTGTGCTCTTTGTAATGATCGGGAGGTCCCTGAAAACCCCACACAATAGCATTCCTAGCCCCCACATGCCCTTCGAGGTTCACATTTGATTCGTCAGAAGAGAAGAAATTATATGGATCAATGGCACCAGAGTAAAAAGTTCCAAAAGAGGACCACATGCCTTTTGACTTCGATTACGTTGTTCTAAACGAGGTGTAACCTGCAAACAGGTCGTAGTAAAAGGTCATAGCGAACATTTTTTGCACACAGTGGTGACTCAAGCTTAGATCTGTTGCAACTTCCCGAATCGATTTTACTGTCATGATGATTTCATGTTAGAATCATTTACAATTTTCGCTGTTTTGATTTTTTTGATACACAGTATATTTTAATTAATGTATAGCTTTTTTTACAATCAATTTTTTCATACTTGATTTAAAAAAAAGTATAATACCATGAATAAATTTTATTATTTTTAAAGGAAATCTTTCTTCAAATTAAATACGCTCAATAATTAAAAAAAATAATCTATATTACATTTCGGAAATGGAATTATGGAAGTTTTAAAAAATCAATTTTGCAAACTTATTTGCATAATATTCAGACAATATTTGTAAAATGTATAACTTTTAGTCATTATAAGGTACACGTAATGTAAATTATTATGTTACGAGTAAGAATAAGGTATGATATTGGGTTCATATTATGGCGTCATTGCAAAAACTTAATGTGAATATTGATGTCTTGTTTGAATGAGTAATGAATATTCATAACGTTAAACAGATCGATACCACCCATAAAATATAATGAAATTTATTGTCAGTAGTATAACAACAGATTTCCGGTTTTTCACTTATCAAATTATTTGTTCTAAAATTATATCTAAAACAACAATTTAGTATTGTATTTATATGAAACATATTACTAAGTAGTAATCAAGCGAAACATATTTAAAAATTCATTTAAAAAAAGTATCATTGTTGAAAAAGTCGTATGTTTATGTCTATTAAATTATTGTACAAATTTGATGTGTAAATAAAATGAATAAGTTTTATAATACAATTTTAAATAGCAATGAATTATATAAATATTTCAGCTTTGCGTTTATTTAATATAAAATTTTCTTTATGAAATGTATTCAAAACCTTTAGATAAACTTTAAATGCTTAGTATCCAATCTGTAACTTTAGAAATCTGTAAATTACAAATTTATAATTTTGTCATCTTTCAGACCTACAGTCACCTTTCGAACCACGCTTTCATTCAGAACATGCTTCACTCCATCCAAGTTGGAGCCAATGTAGCCCCACCTTGTTGTGTGCCTGTGCGAACATCATCACAAACACTCCTCTATTATGACGACAATCAGAATGTCATTTTGAAAACCTTTCCTGACATGCGTGTAGACGAATGCGGTTGTCGGTAATTGTCTGACAAAATCCACCCAGCTTGTTTTCTATTAATTATTCATTGAAACAATCTCTTGACAAATCATTGAAATTAACATTCACGATCTTACTATTTTGATTTTATTGGAAATATTCGAATATTTAATATTGGAATATTTAATTAGGGTAATGAGAGCCATATTCTACTGAATTATATTTTAACAAATTCTTTTAAAACCTTTTTAATCTGTTTTAATATTCGAAATTTAACACGTTTAAATCTCAAATCTTGAATTTATTTAAAACATATTAATATAGGAATAAGTTTTAAGGATACATATAAAAATGAAATAAAAGAAAGTAACATAAATTTGTCAATTCGAAAATTAACTAATCAATAATTGATTGAATGGGAATATTTTTAATATACACTCATTAACATAATATATCTATGAAATGGTGTAATTATTAAAAATAGTATTATTATAAGTATCTAAATATATATTTCATGGATTTTATACATGTTAATGGTATTCTAGTATCTCTTAAGTTTTGAGTTTATACAATATTATTGCAGAATTTATAATCAATAATTGGCGCTCGTTTTTGTTCACAAAATAAAATCTGTTTCGATTCTATTAAGCTGTGATATTTTATGTGATATAGATTTTTCTTACATCTGAGTCTTAGATATAACATATTCTGTAATTTCTAAGTAATGCAATAAGGTATTTCATTCATCATTTACCATTCATCTTCATCCATAATTTCTTTCTTTGTCGTGATATATATTGTGTATTATTTAAATCACAGTGAAAATATACTTCATGATTTGTTCAACTCTATACACATTATGTGTTTTCTGTATTTCTTACTTCTATATATTTACAATTTACGTCTACAATGTGTATAAATCAAAATAAATGAAATAATGGTTATTTCACTGACATGCTCATTTCAGTGTTCGTATATACATCAGGTTCATATTATATAGATTGTATTAGTATCGTATTGATATGTTCTATGTTTTACATAGCTTATTAACATCCATATTGTGAAAATCAATTATCATTTTGTAACTCATTTGTACATAAATCATATTTTGTCCATCAAATACAAATTTGTTTTAAAAGAAATGTTATATTTTAAAATTGACAGAATGATTGTAGGTGTTACAAGAAATTTAGAACATCTATCAGCACCAAGCATTCTCTAAAACTGAAATTATTTTTATTAAAAACGCTTAAATAACGTTCCAAACAACATATTTTTAATATTTATACTTAATATATATAACAGGGCCAGATTTAGACAACTATTACGCAAACATTCCTAATGACATTGTTAGCAGAGCCAAAAATATATAAATGAGAGAATTTTGCAAAAACAATTATTTGTGGATTATGTTACAATGTTTCTTCATCTACTGAAAATTACGAGAAAAAATATTAAGTACAAGTATATTTAAATCGGTAAGTATTATTTATAGAGTGTACCTGGAAATTTTGATTTTTTCTTACAATTGTATAATTGGTAAATTGATATTTATAATTCTTTTCGATTACATGATTTTTGTCTCGAGCCTTTTATGTGTTATTGGATGCACAGACGACATGAAATCCATGAAAATGATGTCTTCCAACTTAGCTTTATCCTACTCTACTTTATGCCAAATACTGTATTCATAGGTGTAGGTGTCCTGAAATGGAAATGAAATAATAATTAAATCAAATGATTTTATTCAAATTATTTTTTGAAAATTAGATATAATATTATAAAAATTTTTAAATTCATATTTATTCACAGCGTCAGCGTTCCATTAGCAGCTCCCGTAAAAAGTAAGGGGTGATTTCGACATCGTCCAAATTTTGCCTCAATCAGACCTATCGTTCAGTTTGACCCGTTGGTATAACTTCGCTTTCTGTTTCTGAGGATGTTCAACATGTTGAAGTGATAAATGTTTCAGCTCAATTGATGAGGACGTTCCACTACTCTGTTGATTGTGGAGTGAAAACTTTACAAATGGTATTATGTATCATGCTGTGTCCATACCTCTACGGAGAATTGGGAGTGTTCGATTCTAGCATTTTCTACTGTGTCTTTATTTAACTTCATATACAAGAAGTGCTGGCAGAAGATATCGGAAAGACCATATAGTAACACGTCTAACCCGACGATTGAACGCATCGTTGTTTTTATTTGAGTTAGAACCAATTTCAAATTTTTTGCCAAATGATTTTCAATAGTGAAAGAGGCAACTACGAATACTGGCAACGAGAAGTTTTCGAGAATATTACGCATCATTGCTTTTTCAAAATCAGTGGCAACATTCACAGGATTAAAGGCTATATTTTTTTACTACAACTAGAAATGTGTTCTAACGGAATTAATTAATTTAAATTTTGTAAATTGTTATTTTTAAAATTGCTTTAGCTTTGTAAATATTTGCCCTATCGACTTAATTTTTAAGACGTAAAAGCTAATTATATCGTAAAGTACTTAATAATTAAGATAATAACTCCAAATTGTGTTCCGACTTATGATCCATATATAGATAAAGGTATTAAATACAGATTTCTTTATCCTTGACCAAATTAATTATTGGCAAACTAATTTATAGTTACCATTAAAATATATGTAAAGACTTTGTAATATATAACTATCCATTAGAAATTGTATATTAGCGAACATTTATTAATTTAAAACAATGAAATTATTTGAATTTTAAGGATATATGCGTTTAGATAATTATGGGACAAAGCAATTTTACAGACCTCCCAAACTATTATGCTTCTTTTCATGAAAATTTCTTAAAATTGGAGTTATAACCAATTTTTAATTTTTCACTTAAGTTACTCAATTTTTCGAGTTTATTTTCTTGATACTTTAGTTTCATCAAAACATTGTTGTTTTTTGGAGCGATTTTAAATGCTTAATGAGCAGGTACGATATATTAATACTTTTATTCAAAATTGGGAATAATTACTAATTGTTGCATTATAAAAAATATGAGCTCAACTGATAACAGAATATTGGAACTAAACAAAATTAATCAAATTTTTTAATTACATGTTAAAAGACTATACAAATAGACAACAAATAGAATCGTTCACTTTAACTAGTATTTTTTATCTTTCGCAATTTTGCAAAAATTAAAACATTATAAATTATTAAATGTTCCTATATTGATCGTTTCATCATAGAAAAAAATTATTTACATAATTTTTAAATAAAACTCTAGATTTGTATGTAAAAAAAAAAAAAACGAAATTGAAAACTGTGGACGCGCTCGTAATTGATGAAACGATTTCATATATGAAGTTGCAAGAAGACGTATGTTTTTTCGATATCCAGAAAATTATATCAAAGATATAGATTTTTTAAAACCTAAATAATTTGTTATGATTATAATTGCTCTTTTTTATTCAAGTTTTACAGTTAACTATTGGTACCTTTTATTTATATATTACTTTGTTTTCCAATGCAGTATTAAAAATAATCAATGTGTTTAAATGTTTCAAAATTTTAATAACCATAGTAACAAAACTCTATTCTATTTAAAAATGTCAGATTTTATTGAAGACGATGATGCTACAATTGAAGGATTGCAACGATCACTGTATCACATCAATGAAGAAAAGAACAAAGTTTTAAACAAAGTAAAATGTTTTTTTAATTGATTATTATCTGAACAATTTTATATTATATATAAAGTCTGGTTATTTTTTTTATCTTTGTGAATTTATATAGCACAGTTCTGACCATAGAGTAATTATACATTGAGTTTCAACTCTTATTGATTTCACATGCATTGCATTGTAAATTTTTTCAATGGAAAATCGTTGTATTTCTATGAAGTTTGCATAAATGGGTAGACAAAAATTAATATTATATATTTTAATTAAATTCATTTTTAAGATAAACTTTTTATATTCAAGCAATTTAAATATACATAAATTGTGTGTAAAGTATAATTAATTAAATTTGTATCAAAATATGTTTCATTACAAAAACTGTTTTATTCTATTATTTCTTCAATCATTATTTTGAAAAGCTTATGGGTAGACAAAGAGTAGTATTAAATTGCATACAAAATCAACAAGAGTTGAAACTCTATGTATAATTATTCTATGATACTGACCATATGCTCATTTTTCATATAAATTATTGCTGAGATATGTGGTTTAAAATTCCTAATTTTATATTTAATTTGTACTTAATCAAATAGGAAAGGTCTAATTAATAAAATACATGCAAGGAATAAAATGAAATTAAAATTAATTTCTAAGCATCAAAATAAAATTAGATGATTCATTATTAATCAATACAAATTAGTGATGTGATTAGTTTAAAATACAAAATTATATAAATTAAAGATTGAATGTTATATTATATTCATATACAGTTTTAATTTGATTTATAAACATTAATGCCATAATAATATATAATATTTTTTATTTGTATATAAAAGAACTAAACTTTGAGTTTCATAAATAATATCCCATTATTTTAAAATCTGCTAAAGATATGAAAATGAAAAATCATAAAATATTAGTATGTTACAAAATAGTAAAAAATGTATTCTGATGAAAAATTTAGCAAAAAGTGACTATTTAAATTTTTCTATTTTGGTAGTTGACTGAGTCATCATGATTTGACAGTTTCATTATCAAAATATTTACCCCATCTATGGCAAACAAATTGTTAACATTACAAATTTTTGGCTTCAATAAAGTAAATTAAAATACTATAATAAATAAGCAGGAGGCTTCATATGACATCAAGAAAGTAGAAGATTGTGCATGCCAATTTTATCCAATCTGTATTATAGATTGTCTTAAATATTATTTGTTAAAAAAATAACTGACTCCAGTCTATATCTTTTAAAAAAACTTCAGTAAAATGTGTTAATAGGTTTGTTTTTACTCTAATGAACTGATTTCTGTTATGCAGTTGATTTATATGCTCAAAATGTCCATTTTTCATCCAAAATCAATATAATCATTCACCTTTTTCTTTTTATAACTAAATTATGTAATAATAATACAAATGTAATAATATTATGTAACATTTACATTTATATAATAGAAATTAATGCTTAAAGGCTAATACTTTGAAATATTTTGAAATAAATTTTTATTTATTAAATAAAATGGCTTCAGATGAATTAATAGGTCAATTGTTATAATCATACTTTTAATGAAATGTTAGATATATAGGTTCAACAACATATTCCTTCTGTAGATTTCTTAGTAAAACCATAACTTTTATCAAATATAAAAATCTTTATTGTAATCATACACAATCACTCATTTGAACAGCTAAATAAATTGATTCTTAGTAGAATTTTTTTTATATTTATAACTAATGTAGTGTAATACTTATTACTCTCTGGAAAATTAGACATATATACTGATTATTTTGCATATTATTATAATTAAATCAGATCAGATCAGATCAGATTTCATTTTTGTAAGAGGTAATACAATTCATGTCAGTGCCATAACCAGTAATGAGGCATCCAGGCAGTTGCTGTAAAAAATCAAAATTATGTGGCACCTTTTTCAAGAAAGTGTGCCTTTTGTCATTTATTTCTGTAATCTTTGTGTGGTCTGTGTAATTTGTATAATTTTTTTAAATGCACCTTTTTGAAATGTTGCTTGATAAAAATAAAATCCTGATTGTCCTGAAATGTTGTGCTGTTTGGTATATAATTTATTTTGAGGAATAAGCTAAAACACTTTTTTTTCAATTTGGTTAATAATAATATATTAGTTTTGTTATTAATCTATAAAAAAATTGTATTTGGACACAACTGAATGCAATGAGCAAATTCATGGTATAAGATAAAAATTGTTCTTTGGAGTATGTTAAAGAGGATAAAATAATATTAAAATTCTTTATAAATCTTTATTTTGATAAAATAATAATTAATTTAGAATTTTTAAAAAACTAACTTATTGTGATGTCTTTAATAAATTTCAGTTTAGTTGGCATTTTGAAATTTGGCATACATACAAATTTAAAATTTAAAAAAAAAATATGGAATTACAATCTTTTTATGCTAAAAATAAAAAAGTTTAATTATAAATCAATAATAATAAAGTTGCATATATGTTTTTGTCAAAAAACAATTTTGCTTTTATTAAATTATCTTTAATTTTATTAATTTTCAAAAAAACTATTTATTTAATAAATAAATTTTTAAATTCTAAAAATGTAAACTATTACCAATATTTTGTAAAATGGAAGCCTTCTATTAAATGTCTTAATTTTATTCATAGATAAGACATTTTTAATGTTATTAATGATAAATATATCTAAATAATAATAGTGGACTCCAGCTTATGAAGTTAATATGTGGCATATAAATATTTTTTATCGATATTGGAGCATTAGGGCTTAATTAAATACTTATATTATATATATATAGTTTCATTTATGACAAGGAACATTTCTTGATAGTCAAATTTAATTTTTCTAATAATTTTGTGTATTTTTATTTATTTGAAACATTATTTAAATCATAATTCAAAAGTCTTAATTTTAAATAATATAATTTCACCAAATAATAAATTTGAAGATTATATTTTTAAAAACATTTGATGGGGTAGAAAGACAGAAACTCTTTAAATGTACTTCAAGAAAGTAGGAGATAGTGCATGGCAGTTTTGATCTAATTTTTAATATAGATTGTCTCAAATTATATTTGTTAAAAAAACTGACTATATTCTAAATGTTTAAAAAAAATCATATTCAGTAAAATGTCTTAATGGAATTATTCTTACTGTAATGACCCGATTTCTTATATGTAGAAGATTTATATCCTCAAAAATGTCCATTTATTTTTCAAAATCAATGTAATCATTCATCTTTTGTCTTTTTACAACTAAATTAAAAGTTAAATTAGTCATGGTAAATATTTTTTTGTTATTAGAAATGTTTATACATATTTTTTTATAAATATGTATACAATTTGTTTCATATCTATAAATATGTTTTTTAATTTTTCAGGGAAGCTGGATTAAAAATCCCACATTCAAGGTTAATTGAGTTCCATAGTTAAATAGCTAAGATGATTCATTTAGAGATACATACTTTTTTAATATCTATAATTGCAGCAATTGTGTGAGAGAAGGGTAGGACTTACTGATTTTATGACAGCTTGTAGATATAGAAAATATTATTTATAATGCATGTCTTATTGATTTTAATAATTATTCAATACCTTTTTAAAGTTATTAACCTATGATTTTTACTTTGAAGAGGATATATTTACTGGAAATAGCTTTAAATTTTTTCTTCATTTACTTTGAATTTGTCTTGCCGCTTTTTATAAAATGATAATTGTAATGTCAACTTCTAATATTATATTTTTCTTGCTTTAATAAATTATATTTTATTTACTCAATTCAATATTACTAATAATCTTATGATTACCTATCTATGTTATTCAGTAGCATTAAATTAGTTTCAATATAGGTTAAGTATTCACATATCATAAAGTATATGCATGCTTCTGCTTTATTAATTATATCAACTGAACATTATATTTTTACCTGGAATGATTATGGTTGAATAACATTCTTCCTTCTCCTGATTTGCACACTTTTTCATCTAATTAAAAAATTGAAAATTGATTAAATCTAATTAAATCTGATTTATCTGATTTACCATCTCGAACAATTAATTTACATACAGTGCAGCACGGTACTTTAATTATTATTATATCATATGTCTAATTTTTATCCACTGTCAGAAAAACTTTCTCCATCGTATGATAGTTGTGGGAAAGGTGAACCCAAATCTACTTCAAAGCAAAGAAGCTGTAGGAGGTAGGTTGAAACCAGATTATTCCATTATGAAATATTTGACTTGATGTTCAACATTTCATGTGTTTCCACTGTTGATTTTAATACACACAGATATTAAATGAAAAATTCGCTTAAAAATGATTTAGGAATATTTTTAATCAATTCTAGATTGTCTAAATATAACAGGGAGTTAAACTATAAAATATATTAAATCATAACTGTCCGGTCAAAAATTGGTGCTAAATCTAATGACAACCTTTTTATTTAGAAAACGACAAAAAGAATAAACAAAATTTTATTCATAATTAAGAATTATTCATTACACATAGCTGCCACTACACACTCTGCACCACTTCTTGTAATGTCCTCTCCATATTTTATTACTTGTATTCTATATTTTTGAACAAACCGAAGAATTCGCAAACAATATTTATCTTTCTATTTAGCTCGAATTTTTATCAAGACTAAATCTATAAACATTAAATTACAAAAAATAATCTATATTGTTACAAAAATATAGTTATTAATAAATGTTTTTCAGATGTATTTTTCATCTTATTTAATAAAAACTTTGTTCATTTCAAAGAATGAATTTAAAATAAGATACTAAAAATTTATAATAATCGTTTTTAAATTAAAAATAAATTCCTCTTCACTTGCATTGTAGAACACTATGAGAATTTATTCAAGAAATATTCTGACTTAGAGCCGATGACAGGACTTCTTCTGGTCTACCCGTACCATATAATTCACATTTTGGAGGTGAGAAGTCGTAGATGTAAAACATGTTCAATGCATTTGGTAGACCATGGTGTATGATGTATTTATATAAATTGGTGGCTATGAAATATTAGATTTTATGAAGCAATTGAGAATTATTTTATAATCGATTTACAATAAGATTATAGTCAACTATAGATCAATTGTACATTAACGTTTTACATCAAATTAGTGTGCGATATTGAAAGAGTTTATTCTTTCAACAACAAAACAACATTTAAATGTGTTTTTTTTGCTATAAAAGTTTTATCGTATTCGACAGAGTTCATTGGAAAACCTTCGCGACTACGTGGAAGACCTTTCTCGACAGGAGAAGTTACGTGACATGACCGAAGACATGAACACGGTTACACCCGCCGTCCCTGTCACCATTTCCGGCTCCTCCACCACAGATGGGGAGATGGAGGCATCTACCGCAGCTCCTGTGCTGGTTGGAGAAACGGAAGCCTGGGTCGCTTCTCATTCCAGAATTCTTCTCGTCTCCTATGACATACCGCAGCGCCTCTATGCTCTCTGGAGTTACCGGGTATTGGACATGGAGCCGGCTAATTTGGACCTCTACGAGCCGGGAGAATCGGACGAAAAGATCATTGTGGATCTGCTGAATCAGGTCACCAGGCTGGGCGCTTATCTGGCCAAGGAGCCAAACAAGGTGTGACCAAAAGGTTTTTTTAAATTTCGTTGTCATATAAAGTGAAATGTTAAAATTAAACAAAATACCAAAACTGTGTCCACTTATTCACTGAAACTGTTACTTTGTTACTATTTACTAGGTTTATACTGATAATTAAAGTTGTTATCTGTGTTATTCAATAATACATTACGTTTGTATTTAAAAGTTTCATAAATGATTGAAAAATAGAGATTTCGCTAACATAGACACATAGGAAAGAAAACAAACTCAATTTTCGGATACAAGTCGTATTTTGTATGGAGTATAATACGTTTCGTCCTTGTAGCTTCCTCATGTAGAATAATTAGTTTGAATTTAAAAAATAATGTCAGTTTTATAATAAATATAATATGCAGCATACCATAATTATTTAACACCGATTTCGTTATAGCTTATTCTTTGTTGTTCATGGAATTCAATTATTCTATTTGAATTATTTTATAAGATTATACCTTTCTTCATTTTCAGATTATATATTAATTATGTGTTCTATTACTATCATATTTTAAAGTAGTAGTTGACTTTTGATATTAATAACGTAAAATATGTCATCAATATATATCTTATAACATATTCAATTTACAGAATATTCGTGCTGGAGAGTTTGTGATGGAAATTTTCCAAGTATATTTATTAACAAACGTATTTTTATTGTTTTCTGCATCATGTTTAATGTTTTGTTTCATACCAATGTTTTTGTTTCACTATCCTTTGTTTCGAAGTTTTAAATTTTGCTATTTACATTGATATTAATTTTATTAATGTTACCATTAATAATTTTCTATTAATTAATATACTAAGGGACATGTCTTCAGATTTTACTGACATGCGTGTCATATTGTAATCTGTCACATGTTGTTAAGGCTTCAATTGACGAAACGGTCTAGCATAAAAAATAATTGGTATAAAAATACTGAATTCTTGTACTTCTGATATAATTCACAGGATAAGTAATGTCCATACGATTGATATTAAATAAGTTTTGTTTTTATTTTCTTATTTATGTATTTGAGGCATTTGAGGTATGATTTGACTTTAGTGGCTTCATATTTGTAGTTTATGAGTTATTTCAAAGTAGTAACTTCTTTTACTTGCTTTAACAATGTTTTTATGAAAATCTTTTTGTGTGGATGGTCTTAATTAATATCTCTGTGAATAAAGTTGTGTAAATTAACTTGAAGATTATCATTAAGGTACATTCTTCATTGCCGATTTAATAGCTTTTAAAAATATTTTTTTTGAGAGAAAAAAATGTGAAAAATATTTTCATTTAATACAGTTAGTTTAGCTTATAAACTTCCACCAAAATGTTTGTTTTTCTTCATTTTTGAGGTTATTTGCTGGTTGATCTAAAAATGAAGTTTTCAGGCTTTAGTACCTATGTGTGGTTGTATGTGGCTTCATCTGTGTGATTGTTTGTGGCTTCATCTATGTGGTTGTATTTGGCTTCATCTATGTGGTTGTATGTGGCTTCATCTATGTGGTTGTATGTGGCTTCATCTATGTGGTTGTATGTGGCT
>JAUZNC010006351.1:0-16855 GCA_034780395.1 Vannuccia rotundouncinata | reverse complement strand
TGTGGTTGTATGTGGCTTCATCTATGTGGTTGTATGTGGCTTCATCTATGTGGTTGTATGTGGCTTCATCTATGTGGTTGTATGTGGCTTCATCTGTGTGGTTGTATGTGGCTTCATCTATGTGGTTGTATGTGGCTTCATCTATGTGGTTGTATGTGGCTTCATCTATGTGGTTGTATGTGCAGTGGCTTCATATTTCGTTTCTACTTTGTGACTACAAAAAATATATTAAATTTTTTTAACAACGGTTTTATTTAATTATTTTGATTTTAAAGTTAATTTAACGTATGCGCTTTATCAGGCTTTTAATGACTTCACAGGAGTTCTTTTTTTCTGTCACATTTTTAAAAATATATTCTTTTTCTGTAGTGACTTGTGAATCTTCATATGCAATGCATTGCTAACACCATTTCCTAATTTACACAAATTTTCGTCTGCATGCTTTATTGCATTACACTGATTTTCCTTAATATCTTTATTTTTGAGCAATGTTGTTTTTATTTATACTTTTTTACTTATTCATATTGATAAAACTATAAATATAAATATACACCGCCATAGTTTAGTTTAATTTATGTTTTTTATCTATTTTAATCAGTCTCGAATTTTATAAAAATAGAATCAAAATGAATTAGTCGAGCAACAATAATATAACTATTCATGCATAGATACATGTCTACTCTTAAAGGAAGTGCTTTTTGTTACTATCAGTAATTCAAGTAGGGAAATTTTTATTTTAGCATAGTAGAATTTTAAATAGTTTTAATGATCACTTATTGTGCGTGGTTGGGCAGTTGAATTGCATGTCCATTTCTAATGTATTCTGTTCAATCGATATTACACAAACATAATTTGTTTTATAAATTGTAAACGTAATTAATACGCTTCTGTTTTAGAAGTACATCAATTATTAACGTGCGTAATTATTTATACCGGTAATACATTATTGTTAAGGCCAAAGTTTAAAATAATATGTACATATTATTGGTAAATATGATTAATCAGTTATTCTTATGATTATCCGTTTTTCTTTATAAGATCTTTTAAAGTTAAACAAGATTATTAAAAAAATGTTTGTTTCACGAATTTCAGATTAAACTGAATGAGGTGTTGAACAAGTTACGGGACAACGTTCCCCAGTTGATTCCTCAACAAGGTTGGTCACCCTTTCCACCAATATATACAAGAAAATATTCACACTTCAGTTTTTAAAATTTGAATCGATGATTACTATTTTTGATATAAAAAATGAACATGAAATATTTGATTTAGGACATTTTATAATCATAAATAGTATTTATTATTTAGCAACTTTGGTACGCATTTCAGTTGTTGTCGGCTATTTGTCGTGTATTTCTGAGAATCCGTGTGCTTTACATCCAAACACATTCCTCTCGGACTACAACACACCCTACGATGTTGTTCTATCGTCCGGTATGTCTGGAATTTTTGTTTCTGTTAGTCTTTATAGCTGTTCTTTTTTACAATTAAATAATAAATCCTTCTAAATGTTATAAATGGTTGTTACAGCTGTTTTTAAAAGTTTATATTGAAGTTGTGTCAGCTTACAATTTGTATACTAAATAATTCGTAAATATAGAGATTGAAATCTGTGGTCAGTGTTTCTATAAGTGCCATATTTATCAATTGAAATATGTGACGCCACGATGCAATGATTAATATTATTTATTATAATTCAAAAATTATGTTCTTCATATTTTGTGTAATTTATACACTGCAAAAAGTTCGTGTAATATCTTTAGAAATTTTCTGATATTTTTGTTCATTTAATTCACTTGAATGGAATTTGTACAATGACACTAAATATCCGACCGTTTGTTTTAATTTGCAGATCTAACATGGCCAATTCCGGACAAAATGTTTCCTTATAACTAACGATCCCTTTATGTTGGGACCAAAGGCTGTCGCTCTAATGTATATAAGCTCAAACTTTAGTAAAAGTCTCACGTGGAAATATAGACTTTGTATATTTTAAGACATCCTTTTCAAACTATGTATGGATATATATTTTAATGGTAATGTCAAGATTAAAATTATGAAAATTATATATATATATATTCATTTTTTGTTGTTTTGTTTTGATCACTTTTTGATTGACTATTTTAAAAGTTATATTAAAAGTTTCTATGTAATACTATTAATATTTAAATTTTCGTACAATTGTTCTTTCTAAAATCATGAGTTAACCTTTCAGAAAATCAAGTTTCATGCTTAATGTTTCCGATAATTGAATATGCTGGATCTGATTATTGAAAGTTGTGTGATTGTGTCAACATAATTGTGAGCTGCACAAACACAACCTCTCGGTCGAATAGATTTATACTTTATAAACATGTGTCTATCTATTGGTAATATATTATATACATCATATGATATGTATCATAAAGCAGTTATTTGCGATTTAAACTTTTCTTGCATTGGCGGCCATTCTGAATTCGGTCCATTTGTCAATGTTTCCTTAATCCCATTTTGTAAATTTTTGTTTGAAGAAAACTAGCTTGTTAACAATTTTTACCTGGTTCACTTAGTACAAAAGGTTAGACTGCCCTTATTAATGATGTAATATTAGCTAGATATTGTTAGATTTAAAAACATCTAATAGAGTGGTCATGTATGCTAAGTAAATGGAACCAAGGGACGCGTTGACAAAATTACTATTTTGATCATTTCAAGCGATATAATAACTAGCTTCATATAAAATCTCAAAATAACAATTTAATTGTCAAAAATGCTCTTAATATTGCAAAGCATCGATTTTGATTGGGCCTGGAGGCCATTTGATGGGCCTGAACCCTAACGAATGACCTTGAGACTCGAAATTTTGCGACGATTTGGTCTGATATGAATTCAGAACCATAGAAACTTACAATAAGATACCAAAATCGGTTTATTTTTTCGGAAATCTAATATTGAAGCAGAGTCCAGGGCCTGAGACCGGTCCGGGGCCTATAAAAATGGGTTCCAGGGACCTGAAAAATTGTGCTACACCATTTTTCAATTGCTGAAACCTAAATCTATCAGAAACTGAAAAAAATAATTTGCACAGCAAAACGAAAAATATCTAGATAAATTATAAATAAAATGTATATAACCCAGTTGGAATATAAAAGTGTCATTTACAAATTCAAATTGTTTTTAAATGTTTTAAAATTGCTCACAAATACTCAACGATTTATAGGGAACATAAATATCTTTTTACCAGCGTATTTTTGACAAATTTTTCACAGTTGTATTCGTCATACCTGTATCACAAAAAAATTCACTCGTATCTTGTCGCTCTCGTATTAAATGTCTTATCATAAATTGTGTTCTTTTAAGTTATAAGATTTATTTATCTTGGTACTATGCGTTAAAGATAAGAAAATAACTGCATCAACGTATCGTCTTGTATAAACATGGCCTCCACGCAGTATTCTGTTCTCTCTCTATATATATATATTATGGAGGGGACTACATCCAGATGATGCTTCATTATCGATTGAAACGCACATACGTCGCCAATCTCATCCATCCACAAGCCTAAGCGTCGTAATACTGTTGACCCAATTGGGTATGAAGCATGCAGGCAGATTTCTATCCGGCTACCCTGTACGTCGCCTGTAAGTCGGAGGAACCAATGCAGAAGTTTTGAACTAGGTGGATCCTATGAGGTGATCGATTGGCTCATAAGACAACCAGTGCGCACACAACCTCTAGTCCAGCCGTACATGTATTAGATCCGAGTGAAAATCTCTCTCTCCATCTCTCATATAGTTTTATCAAGAAATGTCATACGTTATTTCTTCTCGCTTATTCTAAATGCTACAAAACTAGGGAGACACATAAGACATTAAACTGGAGTAGAAGGCGCATAAATAGGCATCAAAGAAGATATTTTTAAAGGACATTTCAAATCACAATAATCTGATAAAAAAACTGGATAAATGATTAAATTGATGAAAATGTGTTGTAAACTAACTGTTATATAATTTATTACAAGGAAAATCACGCCGAATCAGAAAACTAATAATCTATTCAGTGAACCAAAATGTATTCAGGTGGAAATATGTTGTATGGTGGTCCTTTGGGGGCCTATCTTAGTGGGGTTTATCAGACCCCAAGCAGTTCCCATACACCTACTCGACGTTCCAGAACATATCTTGGCACCCCTAGTACTCAATCTTCTTCCTTCTATACTCCTCAACCACGAAGAAAGTACGACCATTCGGTAGGTCCTTGCCAATGAATTATATTTGTAAACTGCATTGGATTTGCAAAAGTTATTGTCTATTATGAAGCAAATAAAACATGTTTTTCTCTTGAATTGTTACTATAAAATTGTTTAAAATTAGTTATATAGTAATTCAAGTTAAAATTATATTTCAATATTATATAACAAAAGTAAAAATTATGTTTCAACAATATATAATTAAAAAATAATAATTTATTTCAGTTAAAATATTGAACAGGAAAGATTTATATTATTCTTGTGAATTAATTAAAATGTATTAAAATATTTATAAAAATATGAAGATTGTAGATTGATATTATATAATTTACGAAAAAAAATTAGCATATTTGTTGCAATACGTCACATCATGAAATTTATAACCAATTGTGGAAAAAGCCATTTAATGTACTATTTTAACACACTTTTAACATGAAACAATTAAAAATAGTATTATCAATTAAATATAGAATATCAAAAGCTAATTAAAAATTTATAAAATGAGATGAAACTTTTGTATTTATATCCAAATAAAACTGTTTGTCTATTTATCTTTTTATCTAGCGTACCCTATTATTCCTGGTGAATAAACTAAGCATAAAAGTCAAATATAACAATGTGAAATTCTTTTTAAGTGATTATTACCTAAATGTGAGTCATAAAATGTTTCAATCCAAGCTATTCGAATTTTTAAGATTGCATAAGTTTCATGAAATTTTAATCAAATTCTAAAGTTAATAAGGAAGTTAAAATCAATCGCTAATTCAGATAATATATGAAATAATTATATCCTCATTATGCTTATTATTATAAATGTTGGTATATTATTAATTAATGATAAAAATGATGTGTGATTCTTTTAAAATCGGTTTTAAATATATTTGAAAATTTAATGCTTATTATTATTTTTTATTTGCTGTCAAATTAGGCTGGAAAATTCGTTCTCCAGAAATCTAAACAAAAAAACTACTTATACGTAGATTTTATAAATATTATATTATACAATTATTCATAATTTAAATATTTCATAAATGAATAAAGATAAATTTTGAGATAATTAATTATAATAATTATAAATTATAAAAAACATTAAAAGCTCTAACTAAATCATTTTTAATTTCAACAACAAAATTTTATCGATTTTAATTTAATTATTTGACAAAGAAAAGGGTCATGGTTATCGTAGTTAAGGGTTGAATTATTTATTAAATATGTTATTCCTTTATCAAGAAAAAGAGCAAAAATTAAATAATATTGCTATTTATAATTATAAGGTAACCTTCGATATAGTGTCAATCACCATTTGTAACTAAGGGAGTAAATTTTTCTATTGCGTTTAGTTTATATATTGTGATTGTATCTAGTTTTATATTCAGCATCTAAAATTATATAATCACGGAATTTATTTATTAGTTTTTTCATATTTGTAAATAAAACCTTAAAAAAATTTAAAATTATTATTTGTTATAATTAATCTAATGATATATTTCAATTTTGGATCATATTGATCGAAATTTATTAATCAATAACAATTTTAATGAAACAAATCTAAAAATATTTCGTTAGATTTTCAAATATTAAATATTTAATTATTGTTTTATTGTTTTAATGTAACACCGATCATCATAAATGATAGGGAAAATAAAAAAAAATTAGGTAAGATAATTAATTGAAACCTTATATTGAAATCAGTTAAAAATCAGTACAAACTGCAAGACGAACTAACTCATTATTTCAACGAAAAATTAAGTTCATGAATTATAGATGGTTACGTTGCAACCCGCCACAAAATTTAAATCATTTTTTATTCGCTTTTATTTCACAAATATTATTTATGATGTTGGTACCGTCTATTAAAAACATTTTCCGAATATTTACTTATTTAAAATTATTCTGGCGTCCATTATTCTTTGTAACTAGATATTATTATTATATCATTTTTACAGCGATAATAGAATACGAATTAACTCCAAAAAAATAGAATTGACCTCCCAAAATATAGATAATCTTATTTATTTATTTTTCGAATTATAAATATACATTAATATCACATACCATATTAAATCCATGAATAATTTGATTATAGTTTTTAATGTGAAATAGAAATAGGTGGACCTATAATTAACAATATCGTACTGATAAATATTGATCGCAATAGTATATTGAACTCAACTTTGAACAGGCTAGCACATAGAAAAAATACAACTCTAAAAAATTTCATTTCTACTTATTAAATAAATAAATTAGATTTTAAAAAATGATACTAAATATTATAACAGACTATTGTACATATAGCATTAAAATTGTATATATTAGTTTTAGCATTGTATAGACAAATTATATAGTCATATTTTGTTGCCTCGTTAAATCTTTTTTTATTCATTTATACTAATTTATATCATTTAAAACCATTTAATCATTGATACTCGGGTGACAGGAATGTTTTTCACCTCCGCAGAAAGGCATCTAATAAATAAATAATTAACTTGTTAACTTTATATGTAAAATGAAAATATGCGTCAGTTTCGGCTATAAAATATGGTTCTATGAATAAAATTTAAAAAATTTACAAAAACTTTTATTTGTTAACATTTGTTAATAAGAAATAAAAAAAATAGGATTATGCATTTACAAAATAATTAAATAGCTGTATGTATGTGTGTATGTATGTATGTAGAAATGAGTATATTCTAATATAGTAAAAAAAGTGGTTTTGTAATCAGATATCTTTATACAATTACATATTAAATTAATGTATGTGTTTTTAATTAATTTTATTCATTTATGCATACATGAAATAATTTTCTACTATATATACTGATCGATATAGTATTGATTACAATGTTAGTTACAATATCAACAATTGTTTTACCTATAAATAAAGACGAGTTCACACTCATTTCGATTATATGAAATCGACTTTAAGCAACGACATTTCTTTTAAAACTCAATATTACCAGTTTAAACTAAAGATAAAATATAGTGTATTGTGAAGATGCTTTAATTGTCTAATATACAAAAATTTGTCAAATTAAATTAAATACAATAAAAATAAATGTTTTGATTTTATATTTTTTAACTATAGACATTGCACTAAACAACTACAAAGTATAAAGTTTAAAGTATAGATATATAATGTCTATGATTTTAAATAGCATATAGCATTTTAACTTAGCATAGACTATTAAACAAAGATTAGACTTGCCACACTATTATAACTCTATACCTGCCGGTAAAACAATCGATTTCGCTTGGTCGATATAACAACTAGACAAATTGTTTATATATATCCCTTGTTATACTACAAATGTAGGAAAAACGTATATTTTTATTTTATTATTACTCGGTAATTATCAGTACTAGAAAAGTAATAATTAGTTTGTTGGAATGAAGGCATTTTGGTTGTTCCGCAAATGATATTAAAAGAAGTTGAGAATATATTTTGAAAAATTAATTAGCAGAGTCAAAATAATTGCAATTTTAAAATAAAGTATTTTTTATAAACTATGTATACGATTTACCATATATGCTATATATAGCATTCCCGAAGGAAAATTATAATTTTCTCTGGAAAAGCTTTATTTCCAAAGTACGATTTGGATTACACGGTATATTCACTCTTTATAGTTGGATAACACAGACCTCCTTGCGGCTTCAAGTCAACCAGCCGAGATAGTAGAGGATTGAACGGCGGTTCCAGAATTAAGGCCTCTTTACCAATGACACATTTGCGGAGGGATACTGCCGTATAATAGATAATATTTCCGCTCAAATCTGTTGGTCATTCTTATGCTACAATAATATCAGTATTTATTCTTGACGGCAATTGAATTAAGCTTTATCATTCATTGGAATCAATCGATGTTCCGTTTAAGCGTAGACGATTAGAGCACGGTACGAATATCGGAGTTGCGAAGGTCTAGCTTTTTACATAAACCTCATCTAAGTCAAATATCTTCAAAAATGTTCTATAGAATCTTGCGATAATCTGTGAAAAAATAAATAAAATAGTTCATCAGATCTATGTGCATGCTCCTGGAATAGATCCCTTTACAATGAAATTGTCACACACATATACAAGTTATCAAACCAATAACAAATGTGTGAAGTTTGATATTAATGATTGGAATTTCTTCTAAATTCTGTAATTGTCAAAGACTTTCCTCGGATGATTGAAAAAAAGTTTACAGCTTATAAATAACTGTTTGAATACGAAAGCAAACTAATTAAATAAAATCATTACTTTAAAATGATTTGCAGGAATATGGACTGGATATTTCTCCGAATGTGATCCGTCCACAAAATGTTTGTTATATATGTTTCTATGAATAAAGTATTGGTCACTTGGGATAATTTGGTTAATCCAACTAAACTACAACTGCTTACATAACTTTAGCGTTCCACAAAATAATTCCGAATGATAATATTTCAAGAGTGCTTCAAAGTGCTTTTAAAGCAGCTTCACTTCTTGGTTGGGGGAATTGAAAATGGTATGTGATTGTCGATGTGAATACCTTCGACAGATCTACATGTTCCATATTTACAATGTTTTACCATTAATAAAATATAAATTATACACTATAAAATTGTTTATTCTTATCAAATGATTGCTATATTGCTTTGAATTCACCTGAATGTTTGTCGACATTAATTATGGATATGTTGTATTAAGCTTGGAAGATATAACGGCCGGCTATTTTACATGGCAGTATAACGAGGGTGGTTTTGTTATTCTATGGTCAGTAGTCATTAAAATAATTCTAAATTAACATATATTGTTTACGAAAACAACTTAACATTAAATATAAATTATCTTTGGTTAAGAAATTTAGTTACAGATGAGTAAACAATACTTTATTAGACAAACATAATATATTTTTTTAATTCAGGCACCGGAAAGTCCAAGTCGATATACCTCCTCCCTCTACGACAGGAATGCCTCTCCTGACATCCCAAGGTCAAGAACCTCAGCTTATGTTCCTTCCAGCAGTTCCAGTAGCAGTTATTACGCACGTCCAGCGAGTGGTTATGGGACCTACTTCACTCCAAGCGCCTCCAGTGGCTCCCTTAATACTAGCGCATCCCATGAAATAGATTATAAAAAGTATGTTTACAATTCAAGTATAATGCAAATGATCAAATATTTTGTAGATAAAGTTCTAACTATAAAAGTGTTATTTATTATTATAACAATTAAAACGCAATAATATTACTCAATTTTGTACAACAATGAAGAACATGTGTAAAAATTTTATTTGCGCAACAATTTTTTTTGTAATAGTTGTTATATTAAATATTTTATAATCTTAATAGAATTCAGTTTTAATTTAGCAGATTCTATTATATATCCTTATTTATTGTTTTAATAAAAAACAAATCCGTGGAATATATTCTCTGAATATGGTTTTAAAAATTGTGAAAAATTATTATTAAAATCAATATATTATCGATTTCTTAATGTTCACTTTTTCTATCGAAAATGTTTTCATTATAGTTTTTTATCAATATATTTTTAATCTTAACGCAGTGATAAGATTAATTTTACTGATTAATCCTACACATATTAAAAAAATACCAAAAAATGTTAACAAAAGATACAATTTACTCTAATTTTAGATTTAAAGAATGCCGGGTGGATTAATTTCTGCTCTAATTGAATCAATAAAAAATAAATTGAATTGAAATGCTTCATGAAAGTTGTCATCGCCAAATAGCTGTTAAAACAGAACAACAAAACGTTTGGAAAAGGACACTTTGGATGATGCAATTAAAAGATGATATTTTCCTAAAAGAGTAATGATTCTACGATAAATAAACGTTTATGTTCCCATAAAATTATCTAATAATTTTTTTTTTAAATTAAATTCGATATATTTTACAGAAAAATCAGAAATATTGATATTATTGATTATAATTTTCTTATTCAATGATATTGAAGAAATATTTGATAGCTAATACGACGAAAGTAGCTATCAATGAATACATGGATACATGAATAAATGGATACCCCCTCCCCTGCGTGTTCGTTAATCAAATATTTATATATGTACTAAGTTCATGTATAGAGTTACCTAAGTACAGCGGACATATTTGAATATAGCATGACAGATAAATTATCTTGGAACATGAAAATAATAATTTAAAGTGCGCTATAAATGTCAGCTGTTAAGAATGAATTCCTAGGTCATATAATAGCCCTATAATACTACAAATATAAAAGAAAGGGTTTATTCTTTCTTGAGGAGGGGGGGGGGGAGGGCCCACGTAAAACGTTCACCCTATATTCTTCGTTCATTTTACTAACAAGTCAGCTCAATTATAAGTAGTATAAGTCTTATAATCTTTTTATGAATGTAGTTCATGCTAACTGCTATTTAAATAATTGTACTAATTCCTTACATGTCAAATACTAAATTAAATACTAGACATTGTATCGATATTATCAATTTATTCTTCATTTATCATTCATTTATTTTGAAAATTACTCGAATACCAATGTGGAATTTATACTATTTTAATTAAGTGTGAGATATTAATTAATGACTGTAATTGCATAATTATATCCAACTGCATTATTCCTGAAATATAACTGAACTATTCCTAAACATTAATTAAAACGAATTCTAGATATAACTGCAGTTGATGTGGACATGTCTTCATAATGTTTGAATCGAAACAGATCTAAACGATAAACAAAATTATATTACGAACTTTTTGTAACTGACAAAACCATTTCAATATTTTATTGGCTCTACAAAATAATTTTATTTCTAGATTAAAGTTAATATATTCCGTATTATTTTTTTTAGCAAAATTTGCAAATCCGTCATTTAGTTTTACTTTTTAATGTCTCCATTTTTTAAAAGTTCATTCACAATTGTTTGGAATCGTCATCAATTTTGATTCTTATTGATTAATTTCAACGATTGAATAAAATATATTTAATCACTATGAAGAATATTTCAATTTATTTTCAAGGCTATATGAAGAGGAAAAAAGAGCGAACGACAAAATTCGTTTGGACTTAGAAAACGGTGCCAAAGAGATTAGCGAAAATAAAAGTATAGCGGACAAATTGAAGAGGGCGCGACGTGGCAGTTTGGATCTTAGGGTAAGTGTTTAAAATTTCACAATTAAATAATATTTTAAGTTTGTAGTGATCTATGTAAAAAACATAACCTTTTCATTGTAATTAATTTTATACCAATTACATTATTATAGTAAGTCCGCTACATTTTTAATTTATAGCTCAACATGAAAATGACACAGAGAAAATTATAGAATTGATACCATAAATTTAAATACATGTAAAACAAAAACAAAAATTTTCGTTTCACAATGGTGACAAATTTTAATGACAAATCTTCAGAAATAAACCAGTTTTTGACTAATATGTGCCTACCAATAGGCCTGAAATGACCCAAAAATGAAGTTATTTGTGTACTGATGTTTTAAGACATTTTCAACAGCTCAAAATGTTTACGATTTAAAAATATTTATAAATATATTCATTAAAAATTTGTCACAATGTTCCCAATTTTTCTATTTTAACATATACCTAACTAACTGTTCACAGAGTGCCCACTAGAAAACCAAAGTTTTTTTATTTGAAAAATGAAGTTTAATTAATGTAGAAAAAATGTAATGTCCTCCATCGAAGGCATGAAATTCAACCAACTCAATATTTCAGATTTTAATTTATATTCTTGGAATCTAAATCTTTCGATATTCTATAATGACATTGTTTAAAATTCAAATTACTCTATAATAAATAGTTTTAAATATATATATATAAAAAGTTTGAACCCCATAGAGGATAAATTTTCTCTGAAAGCATTTTCTAGATATGCTGAAGCTGAAGTACCCAATATTGTGTGTGCACAAAGTCGACATATAGATACTTATTTCTTGGAAAATTCTATAGTTCAGACTAGCTTCAATATGGGTGGTATTGGCATGTGGGTTCAGCGATCTTTTGACGCTCGTAAATATATCACTAACGTCATAACTTTCTGACGACATGTCACCTTTATATATTTGAAAGTACGCATAGAAGGTTTGATGTCTGCCATTTAAATTTAGAAGAGGTTATTTTATGAAGAATATGATTCTAGAAGGTTATAAATGTCAGTGTTTATCTTATCCATTGGATTATCCTAGAAACAGGATATATTGCAAATTGTAAAATATGTACGATCACCATTTTTTATATATACACTCAGAAAAATATAAATATTTTTGGATATTGTAAATCTATCAAATTGAAATGGCTACGTATTAATCAATTTACCGTTGCCTTCATTTAATTTTTACTGATTTCAGCGAATGGAAAGACAACTCTCAGAATTTGAAGAAGAAATTAAGGTGAATAATAAATTTTTAAAATTGATTAAACAATTTATGTTATTGAATCTAAAAGGATGCTAATAGTTGGCAGTTAAAACTTTAAACTAAGTAATCGTATTTTTTGGATAATTAATAATTATATAATTTAATTACTAATTTCACTTAATCTCACCAATTTGTATTCACCAATTACATATAACTATTTTGTTTACTCAAATATACAACATAAAAAACGCCCTTCACTAACGTAATAAGATTTGACAACTTGACAACTAAACGTTTTAAAGGTTTTCCTTTTCTTTCCCTTCAGCTCGAAGATCAACTTAAGGTAGAGGGGGACAAGCTTCGCGCTGAAAACAGATCCTTGGCCCGAGTCGTCACTCGGTTGTCTCGAGAGAAATGATCTGTCAGTATTGAGATACATTTGATCAAATCACAGACGGATTGTGAGTAAACTTGAAATGATTGTACAATTGTGTATTTAAAATTGTGGATCAAATTCTATATTGATCCATTAACCGATTTGATTCCATTAAATTTTATAATTGGAACAATTTCGACATTTACATAAATCTAAATCTTACCCAACTAAAATGAAAGAATTGTGAAAGATTATCCGCTGCGATCTCAGCTACAGCATTTTAAAAATTGACACGATTTAACGACTGTTTCCAAACAGTCTAGGTACATTTAAATTTGTGCATAAAATTGGGGAAAGGAAAACTTCATTTGTCTCTACATCAAAATAGAATCATAAAATTTGTCCTATTTTTGTTTTAATTATAACATAATACCATTATTAACGATATAAAGCTTTAAACAAAAGAGATCCCGAAAACCAACAACTTTATTCAATTTCAAAATCAGGGAGAATTTACTACAATCAATTATTTTAAAACTTTCTTTATAATTAATAGTTGGATTATTCAACAATTTAAGTTGAAGTGTATTTAATTATTCGTGTAATGTCTATGTTTAAAAATATTTAACTAAATCAGAAAAATCAAATTTCTAAAATATTGATTAATTTAAGAAAACTAAATTTAATATATCAATACAACAGAAAACCTGTGCATTATAATGTTTTATGAGACTTTTTTTCTGAATTTTAAATAAACCAAAAATTTACACATTTTAATTGAAAACATTCAACAAAATAATTAATGCTGTTTAATCTACTTTAACTATTTATTTTTATATTTTCAGATTAATTTCAAAGATCGTATTGCGAACAGAAGATATCATAGTCGTTAATTTCTATTGATTTTAAATTTCCCAATAAACTGTACATATAACTTGTTATGGTCACACTTTATTTCGCACATCACTATAGTTGATTTTTTTACTCTTTTCACATTAGGAAAAATATTACTGATGCACAGTGATGGACGCGCAATTTTTCTTTCACTCTATATTTTAGACTCTTTGTATTTATTTCACTCTTTACCAATATGTAACTAAATTGATAGAATATGGTCTTTAATATTGAATGTGGTAGCAGATAACAGTCCCATCCATCACTTCAATTCAGCCTGGTTACGTCGCTAAATGTTGATACAGTGGTATAAAAACTATTTTATTATATATTTCCTGAATTGTACACTAGTATGAATTTTACTACGATAAATTCTAATTATGATATTTCTTCTTCATAAAATTTTTATATAAAATAAATAAATTACAATAAAAATGAATAAATATTCCATCTATTAAGGAAAAGTAAAAAAAGTTTTAATTATGTAAGAAATTAAAATAATGTTAGAATCGATCTTGAAGTATTCATTAGTTTGGATTAGTCAATGAATTTTTTGTATAGTTATATTACAAAATAAATATTTTTGTATTCCGCGATTAAAAAATTTAATATACAGGGTCATCCATAAGTCACACAGTATGGGAAAATATACTTACAGTATAATAATTAAATTTTAAATGTTTAAAAGGGCAAAATAAGAAGTGAATAATTAAAATCCCAAAAAATAATAAGTGTTCATCACTGAACATAGATGGGTAGTTAAAAAAGAAACTGGTTTTATGCGCAATCTGAAGGGAAAAAATTATTTAGGCCATATTTTTTTAATAAAATGTAATCGGAGTGACCTGTCTGAACATGTTGAAAAACTTCCTGATGCCTATTTTAGAGGACATTCCGCTAGCACAAATAAACAGAATGTACTTCCAGTAAGATGGGGCCCCAGCCCATTATGCAGTCATTGTTCGTGATTTTCTTAGTGAAACGTTTCCCAATAAATGGATCGGGCGTCGTGGACTCGTGAAATGGTAGCCGAAATCACCGGACCTTTCACCTCTTGTCTTTTTCCTATTGGGTCGCCTAAAATCTGTTTGCAATAATTGGCCAAAAACTCTTCAGGAATTAAAGAAAACAATGTGAATGTGACAGAATTACTGTGGATGCCCTACAAAACATGCAAATATCTTTTATAACTCATATTAAAAAGTGCCTTGAAGTAGATGATATTCAAATGGAACATTCACTTTCAAAGTGTGAATATTCTCTTCTTATTTAGATTTTAATTATTCACTTATTATTTAATTTTAATCGTTTTGAATTTAATATACTTACACGTTTGAATTTGATATACGTTTTGAATATACTTACAGTATAATAACTGTAAGTATATTTTCCAATAAAACTGCGTGACTTATGGGCCACCCTGTATAATTATTATTGGATAAAATTATTAAGACACCATTCTACATTTTTTAATGAAATTATGGTAAGAAAAAATCTGTATAGATAGGATTACATTAGATTACATTAATAAATTATTTCTATGTTTACAACATTGTTTTCGCAATTTGAATATGGGGTAGAAAATCTACTTTATTTAAGTAACTAAATATTTATTTAAAATCAGGGGCTACTATAATTAAAATATTCCCTGATTAAAATTTTGTTTGTACGATTAAACAAAGTATTATTCCTTTAACGAGTATAAACAAAAGTTCAACATATACATAATTACGATCTTGTTCATCGTTCTAACACGTGTTGATACGTTTAAAATATTAATAATTTTTATTTTTTTTAGTATATTGAACAAATACATTAAATTTACAAATTTTGCTGTTATTAAATGTAGACTAACATAATTAAAAGTAAATTATTTAAAAATGTCTATTTTCCTCCAAAAATTATATCAATCAATTATATCGATTTTTAAAATAATATTATATAATCTAGTGGAAAATCAGTTATGGATTTTCATGATTAGTGAAATTTAATTCAAGAAAACTACCAATCTGCTATTGACAAAATCTGTGGTTAGTGATTTTCAAATTATTTAATTTTATTCGAATGGTTTCAATAATTTAAAAATAACTTTGAAGAATGTCTTCAAGTTTAAATCTTAATTTCATTTGTCACTATTTCTCATTCCCATAGATATTCTAAGTATTCAAATAATTTCGTGAAATCTATTACGTAAAATTAGTTGAAATAAAATCATTAACCATAGATTAATTTAGTTTATGGGAGGGAGAAATGGTGACAAATCAAAAATTCAATATTTACAATATTTACAATATCTATGAGAGTGACAGATCGCAGATCACAACCGTCAAATCACAGTGACAATTAACAAAAATAGATAAAAGTGTTTTTAGTGTTTTCTGCAGTATAGTATATACTATATACCTAACAATAAATAATAAAAATAAAAACTAATCGGTAAAATGCAACGGAACCTTTAAATACAACAGATCCATTGAAAGCAACACTGTTAGATAACTTTATAGATTCTTCATAAGTGGAGACATTTTTCTGTAAGCCACACATAATGATCTCTACTGCCTTATACTGGTCGAACAAGCCAAACTTTCAAATGCAGTATCATTTGAGCATCCCTTGGTCCGCTGAGTGTCGCCGTATAGGTTTTGCTTCAATCATGTTGCTGCTCTGAGGATATAACTTTATAAATTCTGACATCTGTGGATTGATGACTTGTTTTCATCAAACGAGGTCCTTATCCCAGCCGGCTTGTCATTCCTCTGGCTAAGAAATGCCCTCCAAATAACATAGAGACAGATCTCAGACCTATCACTCTGACAAGCACTTTGTGCAAGCAGGTGGCAGTAAAGGTTATGACTAATTTATTACTAGATCAGGTCAATGAAATCATAGACAACAACCAATTTGGTGCTATAAAAAATAGCTCTACAGTACACGCTCTGACATCGCTTTACCACCAACTATGCAAGGCCACTGACGCCGGAAACTGTGCCAGACTATTGTTCATCGACTTCTCAAAAGGATTTGAC
>JAUZNC010006340.1:0-17107 GCA_034780395.1 Vannuccia rotundouncinata | reverse complement strand
CGTTTTTCTATGAAATGATAAAATATCGCAAACTCGATTTTGCTTCTATAGGAATTAATTTTGGCAATTATTACAAAAAGCAAAATACAATACTCCGAAATAGATTTTCAGTCTTGCGCCTCAGGATTGGTTTAATAATTATAATCATTATATTACAAATAAATGATTTTCAAAATTAGAATCATCCCCTGATTAAAGATGAGTTTCCAGTAAAATAAACTTTAAACAAATTGTTGTCACGATATTTAAAAAAAATATTTTGTACATTTTTTTACAATATTTCTCATTATTAAAGGAATGTGTGACTAGATATATTAGAAAAATCATCATTTTAACAAAGGATCGCTTTTATCATTTATATTTGTAAAAATCTAGAATACGAATAGTAAATAAAATTCCTGCATTTTGTATACGTTCAAGGAGATTTTTACTGGAACAAACATTTATTAATTTCATTGACTTATTTCACTGAATCTTCAGAAAGAGGAATACTATAGCAGGAACAAGTCTTTAAGGTCAACGTTTTAAAGATGAAGAGATAAAAATCTATAAATCAACTGCCCACGTGTGAATCCTGAACTGCTCTTAACCCTATATGGATAACTTAGTGCTAAATCATCGACAATAAATCGTCCATATAAAGCAGCAGTTTCCTTTATCTCTGAACTGACCCCTTTCATGAAGCGCTTCTATTATTGTTGGTTCATTTCAATGGTTACAAAAGCCATATTAAATTTGGTCATTTTTCACATCGCACTATTATCTTAGTCTTCTTTCCTATTTCTTTTGATTTAATCCAGTTTATTTTTCTAACCTGCACTCATTCTGTATTCAATTAACCTGGCTGAATCCTCATCAATAGCTCCCCATTTTCAAAGACCCATACAAGTGTAGCTAAAGAGCTTCTATAGTCGATATGTTTTGTCTTCTCTTCTACGATTTGATTTTATAAAAATTTTTTACACTGAATGACTCTGAAATTCAAACTTTATTCGTGATTTAACTTTTTGTACAGTTTAACAGTCGGAAAAAGGTGTTTTTGCTTAAATTGTATTCAAGTAATAGAACCACGTACTTCAATTGTATAAATGGTTTCAGTATAAGTCGATCAAAATTTTGTTTTGAATACAATTATTGAACTACTTGTAAAACTGGTTTAATTAAAACTTTAAAATTGTTTGTTTCCGTATGAATAAGGAATGAATGAATTATTTGTTAGTTGTTCCTTTTTTGAGAAATTCTGTTGATTCAATATAAAAGAATAATATAAACATAAAGCTAAATATAAATATCAGTTTGTATATTTTAAATTATTTATTCAAAATGCGGATATTGGAAGACATAACTGTGTTTTGAAATTGGTTTATTTGCCGGTTTTAAATTATTTAATAATATGTAAAATTATTACATTTTTGAACTTGAAACGGTACATCAACTGAGTTTTGCATGAAACTAAAGTACATTATTTCAAACTTCATTCAATTCTTTCGCAAGGCTGCCTGAATTTAAATAAATTCAATTCCTAAGATAGCGCATCACTATAAGGCATATCGGAAGTTACAGTTGGAGGGGTGAGAGGATTCAGGGGGTCAATTTTTTGGAAGAGCTGATAACCGGTGTTCAATTGCGGAAGTCCTTAGATCCCAAGGTTTTCGGGCCGGAAGGACATGGGTAGAAGTGGTCGTGACAAAGGGTATAATGAAAAGCTTGGTGGAAAAGTGGAGAGATGAAGGATAACTTCTGCGTGTGGTGTGCAAACCTGGTTTCAGTATTTTTAAATTTAAACTCTTAGTAAACTTTAAACTTTAATCATTAATATATGACAAAACACTTAATTTTGTAACTCAATATTTATAATCATTTGAATAATCATGATTTAAATGCAAAACAATATTTTTCTAAACATAGTAAACATTGTAATGTTTTCGACAAATACATTTCTTAAGATTTTAAATTTTTTTTCGAAAACTTTCTCGACATTATTAATCAAAGTTAGCTTTGGTTTCCCATAATCATATTCATATGTAGGCTTATACTCCCCAACGCATCATACCTTTTTGTCTAATCATTAATCAGCCAATTACAACGAGTAACATTTTATTAATTTTACGACTGGGTGATAATTTCTAATATCAAGATCATAACTTTCCCTTTTTTCTTTAAATCTGTCGCAAAACATTCTCATAAAAAGAGACAACACAGCCATCACACTCCCCCCCCCCACTTCAATTTCTACCATCGTCCACTCTGTTGGTTCTCAAATCCTTCACAGAAATAGATGCACTATTTAATAGTAATCCACCTCGTCATTCGCCATCATTAAAAGAAGACTATGGCGCTGCAAACTTCATCTAATGTCGATAATTCCCCGGATAATCATCATATTGTCTCGCGTAAAAGCGGGATATAATCATCAACTATTTTTTAAACTTGTTGACAGACAACTCTGACACATTTTGAGAAAGTAAAAATTGATGACCGCTTTTTATAATCCAAACATCACATTATTATTTAATAAAACTCACTCAGCAATACCAAGTGCAGTTTAATAATTCAACATATTCCCTAGTTTTCAATTCTTCCCTCTTTTTAAAATATGCTGATTTAATAAATGTTTCCGTGAACTAATTCTTTGTTCTGTACTCAATGACTTCCGATGTCGAGTTATTTTTTTTGTTATCGTTTTTTCCTTCCCAATATTATAATAATTATTGAAATCTTTTCACGACCGTTTTTTTTAGAAAACCAGTTAAGCAATCACATAAGCGTCAATTAAGTTATAAATGTAAATAATTACTTCCCAATCTCCTACATCTGTAAAATCCGTTCAAAAATATTCTCAGTAGAAGAATACAATCCAGTTTTGGAAGAGTCGTCTGGCAATTCTTTTCTAATCTTTTAATGACACGAAAATAGTTCGTGATTTATCAGAAGAAGTTTCTTCTTAATGAAATTGTCAACAATTGTTCAATTATATTAATGCTAGTATATTGATAACTAGTTTATAGTTTGTATATAAATAGTATAAGATTAATTTGCTATAATGCTTTCCGGCGGTATATAATTAAAATTGCAAATAACTTTGTTTTAAATTGTTCAAATTACTTGCTTAACATTTCGTGAACATAAATTGTTCATTAAATGATATCAAATCTATTAACACATACTATTTTACCAAATGCATTTATTGGAAAATTTAGTTTCATTATCAACTGTTTACATTTTTCCTGATTTAGCTATAGGATTAGGAAAATATATTCTAGATGGTCAAAATTACAGTTAACAGGATCATTCATCTATTCAATGTTGCATCATAACATTCACATTGAATAAATTGCATTTAAATAAATATTTAAAAAGTGTATAACTTTCAAAATCTCCAATTTGTTGAGGATATTTATTTTACTTCTTTTCGAATTTTGGTAATAAATCGGGACGATGATTACTTAAGTTTAAATTCTTGCAAATGATCTTCTATTTATTGTTTGTATATTTCGGGAGATGCCTAGCTAAACTACTAAAAACTGAATAATGAAATTTTAAAAGCTAATACTGTTCAGCTTCAGGAGTAATCACCCTCTTTCTCGTATGTCGTCCAGAATAAACTCTATTACATGAATACTTAAATGCAAATTAGGTTTATTGATTGTATTGAAAATCTCGGATGAATGGAATAAACTTTGAAGCCTTTTACAAAATATTTCCGAGATGGTCACCAGTTATGGAGGTGGAGTGCTGAACAACATAACGATCTACACGTATTATAAGAAATGTTAAAAGAGGTCAGATTTATTTTCTTCTTATAAATTGGACTTCACAGAAGCCTGGGAAAAGACTTTCTGTAATTATCATCATTAACTTCTGCGTTGGTTCTTCTATTTGTTAATCGTCGATTTTGTTGGAAATAATAGAAAAAGGTAGAACTTTTTTAGGAGGAAAGTACATTTAGATTAAATAGTAATGTGTAATTCAAGTTTCTGCAGAACAAAAAAAATATGACATTATTTGAAAATTGTAGAAACATGTAATAGAAGGTTGCACTTCAAAAAATATAGTTATGAGCATTTAATTATTGATTAAATTGGGCTTTATTGTTTAAATGAAGGATAAGTTATATTCATTTAATGAAAATATTATTATATATAAAAAAATATACATTTAGTTATTTGAAGTAACTATATAATATAAATATCTATACATCTTCTGGTGTCGTTCAAAATGAAGTACTCGTAAATGAATATAAAGGTTTATTTTACCCATTTCTGTTATTTATATAGAATTCTTTTATCGTTTTTATCTCCAGCAATTTTCAATTAAAACAAACAGTTAACTGTTTAAAAAATTAAATTTGAATAATAAACATGTCAGAATATTTTTTCGCATCATCCTAATTATAATTCTATTTACCCACTTTTTGAAGAATATTACTTTATTGAATTGAGCTTTTCAATAATTAAAACTCTATATAAAATGTATTTTAGTTACTTAACACGAGCGACAAATTAGGTGTCGGATAACAACCATCTTACGTATTTCTTTATACAATTTAAATCGAGTTATCTAAACAAAAACCTTCGATTTATCCTTTCCAATAAAATCAATTGCCTTATCGGTTGCATCTACTAAATATAACGACATTATTATCATTTCCTAACATTCAACCAAAAGAGGGTCGGATTTGTTTCTCTTTAAAAAAAGAGTGGTGACGACGAACAATTTATAAACTATATAAAATGAAAAAAGTTCAAACTATCCTCTCAATTATTTTCTCCACAACCACAATCATCTCGACCAGAACAACTTCTCAGATTCCATCGAGTCAACAGTCACACAGCAGCAGTTCATACACCGTCAACTATTTCATCGGGGTTAGTAGACCCAACAACGAGATACTATATAGCTGCAGATCCCTGTTGATGAGAGAGGAGGGGTGGAAAAGTGGGGAAACTTGGGGAACATGACAGAAATTATCGGACCGGTTTCCCTGCAGTGCTCCTCCGGATGTGTAACTAGAGTCTTTTTTTGATTTTTTAAATATCTTTCTAACCCCAGCTGTAGCTTAAGCAGAGAGTCAAAGGCGAAGCAGTTGTCTGCGCGCTTCTGGCGAGAGAAGGAAGGCTGTTGGATTTTATTAAATTCTATTTTGGAACCAAAACAACAACAGCATCAACACAAAAATAGTCGGAGTAGATGATCTCTCTCCGCTCCCTATATCTCCCACCGGGGAGTGCTGATCCAATTCTCTCAACTCAGAAGAATAAATGTTGCTATTGGGGTAAGCATGTCCGATGCACAAAAACTTCCCTCATCAAACAGCGCTGGCACCATCGCCTCGCGAGGTTGTTAGCCAGAGGTGTACACCATGCCACCTTCTGGTGCGGACAACGTGATATAATAAGTTGAGCAAATAGTGAGAAACAAGAGCTGTGCACTGCTGCTATACTATTTCTTTAAAAAAATGAAATATAAGTTGATCACAACTTTTACTTACCCTGCGGGTTCGAGTGCATTGGAGGGGGGCAGGTCCGTCAAGTATACACACAAAAATAGCTTCCGTTAGCGTCACCTGGGGTCAGTTGAAGAAGAAAATGTGGAGGAATAAAATGTTTATTGTGAAATCTTGCAGATACAGTTCGACGCAGTTGTATTTCGTTTTAAAAAAAAACAATTTTTTTGGTAGGTGAAAAATTGTTCGGTTTATAACAATTTGCAACAATTGTTTCCACTTTATTTCTCTACAGCAAATTAGAAACTATTTCTAAGTAATGTTTTTGGACGTGTTTACATTTCACGGCGGAGTAGTCAGGTCTCACTACAAACACATGCTCAACGTTGACTAGAGTTGTACAGGCAAACGCCAAAACCCTGCCTCTTTCCCTAAGAAAGGCGAGGTAACGATGATACACTTTCTCGAGAATTGCCACTTCCCCAGACTTTGGTGTTTGCGAGTTTTTGCGGGAGAGTATCGTTCGCTGGCTCTGTTTTCACTTTCTTCTTCTCTAGAAGGCGAAGGTAATGAAATTTTCAAATATGGTCATTAATCTTTAACAGGGGGCCCTCCTCAATCCGCTCTGTTAGGTGATAGTTTCGTTCTCGAAAAGGGGAAGACGCTGGCTTGACGGCGATGGATGAAGAATTATGGGTAACTTGGTCAAACACGCGTGACGTTTGTTGGCTGTGTCGGGTCGTTAAGGAGGGGAAAAAATTATATTTCTGCAAAAAACAAAAAGCCAATAATTCAGACGACTAGCCGATTCCACATGAAATATTTTGTCCCGAATATAACTGGATTTTGGTAGCTGGCAGACACTCACTTTTTTTCCAAACAAAAAGAAACAAAAATGGAGTTGGTCTATAGTTGGTAACTTTAATTCGTCAAAACAGGGTGGATACAACCAAAACAGCTTTTTTGTACGCTTGTTTAAATTGCTTTGCTCTCTGGATTAATAGAAAACGAAGGCTTTTAATAGTCCCATTTGGAATTGCATTCTGGGGAATATTTCAAATAGCCCTATAATAACATTTTTCTAAAAACAATTTCTCTCGAAGTTCCTTATAATAGCCAATCAGAATATATCTCAAATACCCATTCTTCTGGTATACCCTTTTTCTTCGCAGATTAAATCCTGTAGCCCAATTTTACTCTATATGAGACTCTAGGAACAGCCCGCGAAACCTTTTGGCATGGACTCTAATGAACTCGTATGCTTCTATTGAACCAGTATGCTCAATTCGTCTGTCGAGTAGTATGTATGTATATTTGGTAATTTCAGTTTCACGCTAGCTGCAGTGAAATCTGTGCTGGGCAACATTCATAATACAACTTGGTATGCATTTCTGATGTTCATTAAATTTGGAATCCTTTTGGGATATACTCCTGCGTTGGTTATTTTTTATTCTGTGGCTGTCTTAAAACTTTCTTCTGAGCAATTATCATGATAAATGTACAAAATCTGTCTGCTTAATTCGTTGTATCAAATATTTCTAGATTTGCATATAGAATAAAATTAACTTGATTTTTTATACTTGTAAAAGAAGCAATACCCATAAGTTAGATTTTATAACACAAATTCTAATTCCGATAATTTTGACATTTCAGGACAGAAAAATATTTTTTTTTACATAAAATAATAATGATTTTGTTTATAGAAAAGTTGTTAACTTAAATCTATTTAAATAAATCATTAGTCAACACGTAATTTCTTGATTTATTTCAATCCATACGTAAGAACATTTTTCTTTTTAATTCATTAATATTGAGAATAATGAATAATAATTAACATTAAATTATTTCATGTTAATATTACAGATTTTAAAATGGTTATTTATCTAGAAGAATTTAGTAATATTAAAGAATATATTAATGCATTTATACTATTAACCTTTTAAATTATGTAAAAGTAAACAAAAAACCCTATTTTTAAAACATTAAGATGATAACTAGAAGATTAAAAATTCATTTCCATACCAACAAAAAATAATTAAAGATTGGGGATGCTTTCAAATATAAATAGTATTATATTTTAATAATAATGTCTAGATTTAGAGGTGTGAAAGATTTCCTTGAAACGAATTTAGGATAGAACGATTGAAAAATCCAAGAATGTGTTCTGTAATTTAGGACATGCCTTGTATACAAAACCTTACCAATTTAATATCACGCAGTTTATATAGGTAGTAGACATATGGGATAGATATGTGAAAAATAATTAGATGCATTTTGAGCTCTGGTGGTTACAATGCATTATTTTATATTTTTAGAACTAGTCTTTTGAAATATTTGTACAGAACATCAACATAAAATATAAAACTATTTTCAAATCATAGTCTTAAATTCATTTATAATTATTATTGTTAAATACCTGTGATGAGGAGGTAATTAATACAGCATAATTAATAATTAATTACAGCATCTTCAGCATTCATTTAATTCTTATTTTTATTTAATTTAATTAACTTCCTTTTTGTATATACAATTATTTAATCAAAATAAGTAACATGATTATATAACAAGATTTTAAAAATTAAATGCAATTAATGTCAATTTAATTTCTAATAATTAATGAATTGGTTTGATATAAATGTATAACAGCGTCAAGGATAACTTTTAAAATTTATAATAATTATTTTAAACATTTCTTATTTAAGGTTTAATCATTTACAAAAAAACAATTTTATCGATATTTTCAATTTACGATTTTTCTTTACAAAAAAAGATGACTTCATAATATCATTATTATATTATACATTAGTGAAATAAAACACAGATCTCAAACAATTCAAAACAATTTACTTCTCTTATAATATCGATTCCTTCTTTCATCATCAAAAGCCGTATTCCGATTCTCTTTGTCTCCCCTATAAAACTTTTAAAAGAAGCGCTTTTGTTCCCTGTAGAACTGTTTGAACATACTACAGTTAAGTCGTCTATGAATGCCGTTTTTGAAGACAATGTTGTATTTGTATAAACAATAACTTGACGTGTCGGCTGTCTTCAAAAGTTGTCGCCTTTGTAATTGTTCCTTTACAAATTAAATTGGTTGTTTATTCTGACCGGAGGAACAGCTCGAAATGCTGCAGAGCGGCTCCTCTATCGTTTGCATCTCGGACGTGACCTCACGGGACATAATTATTGTATCAATTTGTGACCTCAAGGACAGAAAATCGAATATACTAGTATTTTTATTTCTTGTTAATTCAAAGGTGCGATAAGCTTATATTTACAACGACAGACATCGATTGATATCGGTGGAGAATAATTCTATTAACGATTAATTCTATTAGTTATACTGAACATCATTTGTCTCTTGACAATTTCAAAATTAAAAACATTTCTTTTTTGATTGTCAATTTCTTTTATGATTATATTCTTTTTAATTATAGATAATAAAATAAATCTGAAGGATTTATTAGTAAATATAATATTATTTAATTCAAATATATGTCAAACTCAGCCTTTAACTAATCAAATGAACATATTTTTTATTTATAACTTTTCCATTTTGTTATATATGTTAAGAATAAGCAACCTTTTAATTAGACGATTTATCAATATTTTCCTCTAAATAGTTTATAATAAATTTGCTAATAAGGATCATATTTAACCTCCCATTTCAAGAGTTCAAATATTCAAAAGCATATGCAAATAAAATTATATGACACATTATGTCTGAATATTTTATTATATTATACATATTAATTATATATTTAAAATCATATACAACAAAACTTTTAAAAACCTTTTATCTTATAAGAAATGGCATTTTCTTGCAAAGTATAAACGTAAAATTGTATAAATATTCATATTCTTTAATACGGGAAAACAAAAGTAGGTCTCGGTTCCAAACCAACCCTCCCAACATCTGCAGACGACATCGGATTTGCAACATCGGAAAGTCTGCCATAATATCGACCATTATAGGGTCAATGTTGGTATATCGTTCCTTGTTACTAGAGGATGCTAACTGCGGGTCTAAGAGTGCTTTTATATTTTACTTATGTAACTTGTATTTTATCAGATTTTTAATATAAAAAGTGGATATTTAATAAAACCGACAAATTTGACGCTTTTAATTGCATTTATTAATGTACGCGAGACAAGCATATTTATATGACCAAAATATGTTTGCTGTTAAATAAAAATTATATCTGCACTCAAACAAACGTAAAAAACCTTTTTGTTGTTGTAATTAATCCAACAACATTCAAATCATAAAACTTCACTGGATTGACAGTTGAACATAATATATTCACCGATTCGTGCCACTTCTGTGAACCCAAATTGCTTCGTGGAAATAAAATGTTTCAACTTATATTTTAACTCGTTGCACAATACACATTGAACAATAATTCTGGCTATATATTAAATTATACATTTTATTCAAGACCAACATATTTGGTTCCAGCTAAATAAATTGTTTATTTCGTCTTGCTTGGCTATAAAACTTAATTAACCATATTCATCCCAAAATATATATATTTTTATGTATAATATGGCTTTATTATATATAATTGGCGACAATCAGTAAAGATATTTTTTCTTCCTTAGATTTTTGTAATATATGGCAATTAAAAATGCAAATTTAAAATTTAAATGATAAATTCATCTAATCAAATAGGATATATATATATAATTAGAAGTACAATTGCTGTTGTAAAAATGTTGACATCCCTTACAAACTTGCAGTCATAATATGTGATAATTAAAATGTCTGAACCGTCTAAAATCCGTCTAATCGATATGAAAAAGCATTATAAACATAAGCAAAAGGATAAATAAAATTGAAAATTGAAAATTTTTAATTATTTTTAATTTAATTGGGATTTAAGATCTTTTGATTTTTACGACTAGTGTGTAATTTTCTGATTATTTTATAAAAAATTAACAGATTTGCTATTATATAAAAAAATGAATAATTATAATCGTATTTTTTTCAAATTACAATATTATTGTACTTAATGCCAAATTATAATTCCATTTTTGGTTTGCCTAGTTTGTCATTTCTGCTTCTCTCAACAAGGTTGAATATTTAATTAATAGCTATTAAAATGATGTTGATCATACAACTGTAAGCGAATTATAATTCATTGACCAGAAAATCATTTGTATTCAATATTATATTCATTATTGTATTAATATATTTATAACGATCATTCTACTTATAAATCTAATAAGTAGTAATTTAGAAAATATATTTAGTTTTTTATAAATGTTAAAAAAACAAACCTAAAAAATGTGAATGGTCTAATCTTGTTCACCTTGGCTAACATCAATAAAAAATTATATTTATTTATTTAAAAATATTTCTTTTAATTGCTAAGTAATCTACGCATTGACTTATATATAAATTATTTAGACCGTCCATACGGCATTTCTATTATATACGGTATAATTTAGGTTTATGTTTTAAGAGGGAATCTAATCAATATTTATTAATTTATTGATTTAAATATTGACATGAAATTAAAGTACCTATATAACTATACTATTTAATATGTATGTAAATAACACATTAAATAAATGTAAGTCTTTTTATTAATAGTTATACATTATTATTATTGATTTAAATTATAATTTAAAAAAATAATATTAGTAATATTGAACCAAATTATATATATAAAATATACCAAAATATTGAATATATATTATGATTTAAACAGGTTTTGTGGAGTTAATGTTGAACCAAAAATATACTCCCTTTTTCCTACTATTTTCGTTCATTAGACCATGACCATAGACAAACGAAACATAACAATCATGCTAGCTTCCTATCTCCTTCCTTATTCAGTCAGGTATACAGCCATCCGCTTAAACAATCGATTTGTCGACACTGATTATTGATTTTTTGCAATAACTTTGGAATATACATAGGCAGACTATTTCAATAATTAATCAATTTTATAATCAATAATAATGTTGATGCTTTATTATAGTGCCGGCAGGTTGAGATATATTAGCGTTGTAAGTCTATCCTTTGCTAGTCGTCTAACTATGACCATGTCGAGTGACCACACACGGATCATTAATAGAATTTTATTGGTTTAAATGATATAAATGCATTAGCCATCCTAGATAATAATTGATTTTTTATAATTTCAGATATTTTAAAGAAAACCACAATTAAAATTTTGGAAAATGTAACCAATAGGTATATAAGTATTCCATTCAAATAAGAAATTCCCCAAGGTGTCATGTCGTGCTAAAAAGTGGCGTTCACTTAATAAATGTATGTTCAGCAAAACTGCTACTTACTTAGGTATAGTATAAATTGTGTATTGTTTACCGGTTTTTCGATCCCAAAATACCGAACCCGGTACCCGGTGCCTAATACATATGAATACGACAATTGGTCATTTTCGGGCAACAATGTATACGCTAATCAAGCAAATCGTTTCAATGATTGAAAAATTCAAAAAATATAATCAGCCAAAGTCGAAAGAATATTTTGCAATAGAACAATCGGACATGATCAAATTACGTCATTATTTTGATCTTTCAACTCCAGAAAATTTTACAGTTAGAAATTATAGTCAATATTTTATTCTTTTTATGCTTGAGAGGTCGTGAAACTTTGCCCCATCTCAATGGCAATATATTAAAACATAAAACCTTGCAGAATGACTATTACAAAATATTTTTTACTTTTATTTTTTTATGTAAAACATATTATTAAGGTATAAAATCAGTGTACCTTAATTTTCAAATTCAATATATAGTTGAACAACATCGGAACCGTTGTTTTGTACAATTTATACAATTATATATTAATTTTATAAATTATATTGAATTTTTTTTCTTTCCTGTCTTCTATTTTCTTAAAATTAGACAAAATATTATTTCAAAGTGATATAGGCACATAGTAAATTAAACTGTGGATTATTCGTTGACAATCGAGTATTTACAAAATTCCATCAAGGATCACGATAAATACAGTTAGGTGATTACTTTAATTTATTATTCAGAAAAATATTTACACTGGTTTATAATATATATGATTTATATCATCAATATACCTGAAACAATTAGTTGATTCAAAATTCATACATGTGATATTTTGCAATGAACCAAAACATAACTTAAAGACAAATTAATATAAATTAATTTTTTAATATTAAATTGTTTTGAATTCGGCGCAAACTTTCAATCGACCTCACTACTAGGAGGGTGTAAACTCTGAAATTTGGCATGGACCAACCTAAAAAGTTTTTCGACTTCCTTGAAAATTTCATCCAATTCCGTAGTCCAGTGCAAAATTCAGACAAATCGGAAGTATATATATAGTGTCGAAATGAAATATGATGAACATTTTCAAATGGCTTAAATATGTTGAAACTATCTGATCTAATTACCTACTGCACATTGATTGTTTATAAGTTATAGTTTTTAATACTGCAATATAGTGCGTGGTACTTTATTTTAATACTTAATATTATATAACGATTATCTTTTCCTTATGGAATTCTACCAAACTAAAATTGTTTTTCATCGGTCAATCTGTCACAGAGATAATGTATGTATTCTACACTTTATTGAGCTTGCTACTGATATTTTTCGTTAGAAATTTATCAATATTGCTATTAATAATAATGTTATAATTAACGCTTTTATAGCCTATAGCAGTTATTAAGAATTAGTTATCAGATATTGAATTAGTTATTAGTAGTCCACATAATAAAATAGGAAATTGCCATTATAGTTCTTACAGTCATCCTATTTTCACTAGAAACGAATCAATTGTATTTCTGTAAATCTCATTTTTTCCAAAAAAACTCTAAAAAATCTGAGAAATCTTAATTTTCTGGAAAACGTGTGATTCCCGATAACGCTAGACGCAACACTTCCAGCTGGGTCTTTGGTTGAACACGTTCAGACAAGAAACAATAAGATTACTGAACCAACCCCAATATTCACAAGCAAATTTTGTTTAATTTTCTATCTATTATTATATAGAATAAATATAGTTTTTAAGCAATTATGAAAGAATTAAAATTATTCACTAAATTCTCTTTACAGAAATTGTCTTTTTAATTTATCTACTTGCAAGTATTAAGTTTTATATAGAGCAACACACCAATCGTAAATGAGATAACATTAATTCGATCAATCAGGACAAAGAAAAGATAACAAGCTAACTGTAGAACAAAAAAGAACAACCTTTGAAGTGTACAAGCGAAAATAACTTGTGTTTTCATTTAATATAAAACAATTCTCAACATACTGAAATTAATTTTTAATTAAACATTTTTTGAAATTTACATGCGTAAACAATTTTGGATCATCCAAAAATTAATGTCTGCGTTTTAAACATTAATCGATAATCAACAATTAGATTGTTAGATTATTAATCCTTCAGAGAAATTCGTTCTCACATAAGACATTAACTAACAAAGGTAACAGCACATAAATGAAGTCATACATTTTTTTATTAATGAAAAATAATCTATATAAATCCTATTAGTTAAAGTATACTTATTGTGAATTATTTAACATGTGTATAATACGATATCCAAATACAAGCTCTATATACCTCCGAATAATAATTATGGACAGCACCGCTATTGGAATTAATTGCAATTTGAACAAACGGATTCATTCTGCCCACTGTGCCCGGACCCCGTACGACAACAGGTCCACCGCTGTCACTATTCTCAACGCCAATGTACTTCTCTCTCATGAAGGATTTGCCGTACATACTGTACACAAAACCCATGGTGCCTTCGCTGGGGCTGTTGACTTGGTAGAGTTTGGTCACTCCGTATCTCAACTCTCCAAATCTGTGAATAAATGTGAAAAATGACTGCAGAATTTGGAAATCTATTTCATAAGAATAATTTATAACTAATTACTAATAATCTATTTCAGAAAATAATAATATAAATAGGATTATACTAAATTTATTTTATTGATCAAAACTTCTAATTCATAACATAGTAATCCAAATTCAAATATGATACGGATGTTTCTGACATTAAAAAGTATGTAGGTGCGTAATTATATAAACGAATTTGCATTTTATTAATTGTTTACAATAGTATACAAGTTAATTTGCGTACCCTCCACGATCCGTTTTACCGTATCCCATAACGTAGGCTTTCACTCCACTTTTTATTTGTTTGCAATCAATTGGGACTGGTTCGATGTATGTGGTGTAAACGAGAGTTTTTTCCAGTTTCACAATTGCAAAATCCATTGGGTGGATAAAATTTTTGCATTGTATTTCGTTGGCGTTTTGGTATTTGGTGTACCATTCAGGGTGAATAATCTTATCCCGAGATTTATAGACTAAAATAGAAGTTTCATTTAATTAACTTATAATGGCATTATTCGTAATCAATATATCAAATAGTTGAATTAAAATAAAGAGTCAGCTTGTCATGCATCTTACCATTGTTCTCATTCTTTTGATCTATTGTAGTAATTCCGACGTACACTTCGATGTCCATACTTGCAGCGCAGACACAGTGGGCAGCAGTGAGTATCGTGTCGATATTTATGATAGAACCAGTGCACGAGCTTCCAAAGCCATCCGCTCTATGCTTTTGGTGGACAAACACCGCAAAAGGAAATAATCCAGCTGAGGCTCTGCGGCCGTGGGATATTCTCCAACGAGCGCATTCAGTCAGGGGAAGCGATTCCAATAGTGAGTACACGATAATAAGTATTCTACAATTATAGAGGTATAAAATGGTCCAATTCACCATAAAAAATATTAAAAATATATTCCTTTAAACCTATTCATACAGAGCTTTTTTTGACCCCACCATTCCGAATATAATGTTCTTATATGTATAGTGTCATGTCCATGATAGTCCGGGATGTTTTCTGCTAGATTATGTACTAGCAAAAATTGGAAAAATTGAAGATTACATTTTTGAGGCATTTTAATAAAAAAAATTATTTAAAAATTAAAAAACATGTTTTTCTTTAAATAATCAGACAATTTGATGTAGATTCATGTTTATCACGCTCTCGTGGTCGTCCACATGGGTCTTTGAAAGTCGAATTTACATTAAAAGTTGTAAAACCTCATTTTAAAATAATTCAAGAGAGCTTACTTTTCTCAAATTGTTCAATACAGGGATAGAATTAAGGATATCACTATTTGCAATCATTGAAAAATAATTTTAACAATAAAAATTTATTTATAATTTTAAAAAATGTATTCTATATTTTATATAAACATTTTCCAGCAATAAGACATTTTTTAATTAATAAAATAATGCTCTTGTGTCATAAAAACTGTTTATCCTGTAAAAATGGAGAATTTTAAACTTAAAAGAAGCAACTGATTTAGACAAAAAATTAATATTTTTATTACATTATTTGTAATATATATACAATAGCGTTGATTATTGAAATATTAGTTCAAATATATTATTATATTCTCTCTATTTTGTAAACAAAAAACTTAACGTTAAAAGAATTTCAAATAGGATAAATAAACATTATAGATTACTTTGATTTTTAACAATTGGTACCGTTTGTTTACATATATACAGAGTGATTCAAAAAGTTTTTTTTCACATTTAAAATCTATGTATTTAAAATATAAGAAACATAATATGAACATGTAAATGTTACATCCCAAAGAATGCTAGAAGCTGCATTATCATTAGCTTAGCTTTTTCACACCGAACAAATGGACGGCTAGATCCCCAGAACTCTCACCATGTGACTATACTGGCATTGGCAGTATTTGCTCTAAAACTCAACACCCCTAGAGTCGTATTTCAGACACTGGATCACCAACCGAATCGCCACAGAGCTTCAAACAATACCAATTGCAATGTTCCGAAAAACTTTTCGCGACAATGTTCCTTTTACTTGTGTACGAATTTACATGTTCATTTTACAGGTTTCTTACATTGTAAGTACATCGATTTTAAATATAACACGCGTTTTTTAACTGCCGTGGACTTTTAACACCCTTTAGGACCACAATTCCGACGTAATAACTTTTCTACAACTTACTTGAATATGTGTTTATGTGTAGCAATATTTTTGTGAAGAGTTTGTTTCATCGTGTTACAGTATTCCATTAGATATTTTTTAAACCATTTTATTACACAAATTGCTACAATGATCAATCAATGTGGTATTATTGATTAATAATCAAAGATATTCCACTTTTGAATTACAACGTATTTTTGTATCTTTATTTAAATTTCTAAACATAGAAAGTGTTAATCGTGTTTTTCTATGTTTCTACATTGAATTTTTTAAAAATAAATTCTAAAAACTCTGGTGAACTATGCTTTTTATATAATTTAGGAATAAGAATTTATTTAACAGAGATTTCTAGTATTAATTAATAATTAATTATTGTTCAATATTTTATAGAGTTGTGTTTAGTTAGAAAGTATAGACCATAGAATAATTATACATAGAGTTTCAACTCTTATTGAATCTCTATTCAGTTTAATACTACTCTTCGTCTACCCATAAGCTTTTTCAAAATAATGATTTAAGAAATAATAGAAGTGAACCAGTTTTTTCTAATAAAACAGTTTTGATACAAATGTAATTAATTATAAGGTATATATGGTTAGTCCTTAGCAGCATTTTTATAATCAAAATAAGAGAACATAAGCCGATGCTGCACTGATT
>JAUZNC010006339.1:62896-78974 GCA_034780395.1 Vannuccia rotundouncinata | reverse complement strand
ATAGATCCTTTAGCAATTTATAGCCCTCTCTACCAATCAATGTTAAATAAAATGCGATTTTATTTGCTTCTGTGATGTGGTTGTTTGTAATAGCATACAGATCAAATCTTTCGTGCCACTTTTCTAATCCATTCGGATCATTGATGTTCAAATTTTCTAAACAACGCTCCATTAAGTGATTTATAGTAAATAATTGAAAATAGATAGTAGACTTGATCCTGCCCGTGACGCCAATTTGTTGTAGTAAGTAGAAGAAAACAAAGTGTTACGTAAGTACAGAAAGATAGGTTTATATATGAACCAAAGACTGTCAAGAAGATCAACCAATGAGAGCTAAATGCTCTGTCTTACAGTCTATGGTTTGTATAAATAGGGGATTGATCTCTCGCGCGAGATCTATTGACAAGAACTCCAACTGTATGTTTGCTGTTACAGGAACTATAATACCAATGGAAGAATTAGATGATAGAGATGATAAAGACGAAAGAGATGATGCTGTCGTAAAGGATCCCATAGAACCCTGATCACTAGAATCTAATAAAGACATAGCTATATAAGTATACAAATAACTAGTAATAATAAGTAATATTATACAAAATATAATTCTAAAGTAATAATAGCTGGTAGCAGTAATACAATAATAGAACACTAAAATACTAAATAATATATATAAAAATATATATTGTATATAGAATAGGTTATTGATAATATATAGTATAAAAAGTTATATGTACCTATAAAATAATAATATATATTGATAATATAGTAAAAATAGTAGGTATAATTATATAGTATAAAATTGTAATATATAATAATATACAATTGAATTGAAACCAGTAGGCGAGTATGGAAGCAGAATCGTAATGTTAAAATGTGAGCAGAGAATCTGTGAATGAAATTATTTAGTGATATGGTTATATATACACTAATTAGGTTGTGGCTTTCCATTAGCCAATCAAAATATTTCAATTTAGTATGTGTGTCTCTCAGCTTATTCCTCTTGACCAGTCACATTTTGATCCCCTTTGGACAGTGGGTTTGTCTAATGGTTATGAGACTAAGGTAATGGACACACCCAATGGTCTATGTAAATGATTTCATAAGCGAATAGATGAAAACTATTTTTAGAAACTCATTCATTTATATGTTATATGAAAATAGCAATGTTTGCTATCCCCATCAGGTGAAGTAACTTTTATTTCATAGCAAATGTTGCTACTCCTGTCAGGAAGAGGTTAAATTTAAAACTTGTGCAAACAAAACAGATCAATCAGTTTTGAAAGAAATAGGATGTTAAATTTTTATGTATTCTTTGATTTTCATTACAAATATCTGTGTAATAATATTTACAAATAAGTTAACCCGATAAAATACGTAATATAAAACATTCACAAATTATATTACACTGAATTGTACAATTTTGAACACCCCCCACAACCCTTTGTTATGCTCATACATACATTTATACTATCACAAACACCCACCCCCCAAATGTATAATTTAAATGATTTCAATGTCCACAATCGGTTGCCACTGTCTAACCAAATTTGGACACAACCATTTGTGGACATATCCATAATCAGTCCAGACCATTTGTGATCATTTTGGTTACATATAATATTAATTTTACACATAAATATATACAAACTTTGTATATTACTGACCATCAGTTTCAAACTGTAAACAGACTGTTTGTTTACAGTTTGAAACTGATGGCAGGATGACCAATGTGTCAAAATGGACAATTTAGGAATTGGTAAAAAATGTGTCAAAATCAAATTTTATGTGACAAAGTAAGATTTTTACACAAAATTATTTTTTTATGTTTAAAAACTAAGTTTTTTAGAAAACATTAAATACAAAAATGTTTTGTAAAATTTAAAATATGTAACAAAACTATAAATTTATCAGAATTTTTATGCTATATTGTATGTTTGTCTTTTTAGATTATACACTTTTACTTGAACATAGTATGTACTACATTCTGAAATGCTAAATTAATTAATTACACTTTTGCTGTAAAGCTGATAATATTATTAATGTTGACCAATAATAAAATCTTAATTCAATGATTTTAATTAGACAATATGTTTGACAAAAAACAATACTTAAGTAGTGTTGTATGAAAAAATCTATCTGTTATTTTTGTTACAAAATGATGTGCCATCCCTGTTGGATTATTTACTTAAGATCAGAGCCACTTTGATGTGAATTTGAGCATCCATGAGGACCATATTGTGCTGACTAGGACTAGCCAGGCTTTTTCTAGTGGAAAGAATTTCCAGGAATTATTAATATGATAATGATCCTTAGCTTTAAAATCAATAATTTTTGAGCACTGCACTATTTTATAGGCTATGCTTACTGCATAGGCACAACCACTCATTGATTTGATTTCTGTTAATCTGTATTCCTATAATTTTGAGTCTTAGAAAAAACTACCTTCAATTATCATAATATTGTCGGTAATTCTGAAAGTAGATGTAGATATTATGGACAAAAAATTTGAATGTGTCAAAATGTGACAAGTTGTGGACCATCCCTGTGATGGTCAACAATATAGAAGTTTGTATATGTGTGTGTAAAATCAACATGTCCACAAACAGTTGTGTCCATACAAAAATGGTCAGACAGTGGCGACCATTTGTGGGCATTGAAATGATTTAAATTATAAACTACTTATCTTTTAAATTATACATATGGGAGTACAATCATAGGGGGTCATTCACAAATTATGTTCTATTTTTTCAAAACTGATTGATCATTGAGTCATGGACAAGTGCAGGTCTAAGAATATTTTCTCTTGAGTAAATGTTTGTTTAGGATATTTTTTAATTGAACAAAATTGTTGATTTTGTTGAAATATATTTATCTATATTCTTAAGATTTTATGAATTTAACTCTTCAGATTTTAATAATCTAAAACAGTCCTGTGAATTTGTGCTGTCAAATTTGCAGGAACCATGAATTGACTAAAAGGTTAAAATGAAGTAATTAAAAAAGTAATTGAAAGTTATGGGGCCCTCTCAGTGAGATTAACTTTTTTACTTACTTCATTTTAACCTTTTATGAAGTAAGTAAAAAAGTTAATCTAACTGAGAGGGCCCCATTACTTTCAATGAAAGGGGCCATTATCATAAATTATCTTAAATTATCATAAATAAATATTACAATATTATGATTGAAAATATTCTTACTATTAGGAGGCACATCATTATGAATTGTTATCCACTTGTTATGAATGAAAGTAGTGATTTTCTTATTATTCTATTCTATTTCAATTAAATTAGTTGTTAAATATTAAGTAATATAATAATTATTATTTCTAATTGAATTCTTCAACCGCTTATTTATTAGATTTATTAAAAATATTTTCTATTAAATTTTTATGCACACAAATTGTTTGCTTCAAATTTTCTGTGCAAAATAATTCCATATTTATATTTTATTGAGTTATTTTATTTATATTTTCAGAAGGAAGATCATGAATTTATCAAATAGCCTTCTTCCAAGTAACTATGCATTGGAATATTGTCTGATGGCCGAATAGTAAGTTTTACAATGAGAAATATAAATAATCTACATTATACATGTTTTACCTTGAGGGATTGTCATCAATCTGTTCTGTTTATTAATTCAAAAAGTATCGATTGCTTATATTTACATGAAATTTGTTTCCATCATCATTTCCAGTAACATGCTCCAAAGCTGTCATGCTCCAGGAATATTTGTCATTCCATCAAGAAATTGTACACTAAGTAAGTGTTTTATTTTAATAAAAATATAAATAAAACTAAAGATTACAGATTATGATTCATTTTTGCCATAAAAACCTTTTTATTCTAACGGTTGAATTTTGAAATTGTAACAATTCTTTATCATTAGAAAATCTAGATTTAAAAGTTATCTTTCTTATATAAAAACTCTTTATTATAGAAAAATTTGGTCCTTGATGTGTTCGAAATGCTTTGAAATAATACCTGCAATTAATATTTCCGGTTTATTATTAAATGTTTATGTTATATTTCAAACAGGATGGCTGGGTGTCATGTTTGTTCGTCATGGATTCTACCAAGGCGGCATCTTCAAGTTCACAGTCGATATTCCAACCGATTATCCGTCATCTGTGTGTCCCGTAAGTTCAATGATAAATGTTAAGATCTTTGTGGAGTTAACTATATTCAATACAGTTTTTCTATTAGTAAATCGGATCATTTAGATTAAAAAAAAATATTTAGAAGATTTTCTATAAGCGATTTATTTTGACTTTCACTAAAACAAGGAGCAATAGCATAGGTAAGCATCATATAAGCTGAACATTTGCTCATTTTCTTGATTATGTTGAGTTAAACAGAAATTTATTATTTTTTTTGTAATTACAAATTTTCTTCTTGTTTTCCTTCAATTCTATTTAGAAAGTAATTGCTTTCTGTTTCACTATTTAGAATAATTTTCGCATTTGAAGATTATCTGAAATGATAGTTTTCATTATTTTAAAAGCAACATTAAAACTACTTGACAGATAAATGTGTCGTGTCCTATATAGTAAAATACTATAAATTATCTTAATCCAAATCTATATATTAAACACAAATGAAGAAGACAATATGTGTCTAACGAAAATAATTTATTGATAATGAAATACAGTTTAAATAATAATTAATCACCCGGATAATACCCAAAAGCTCTGGATTTTTGATTACTTATTTGTCTTCATCTTTTGTCTTACCTTAACTTAATTAACGCTAACAACTAATTTTCAAATTCGAAATATATTTGAATATTTTTAAAATCGATAAGATAATATCATAGATAGGATATATAACTTATTAACTATATAAATTAATCCCTATTTTATTACAAAACACATCAATAATCAAAATAAGAATCTGCAATCTTTATCCTACAAATGTTTCGATCAGGTTGTTTGTCAATTATGAGGATTGATGTAGCTGCTGATAAAGAACAAAGACACGAAACCCCTCTACACTGTTTCGTAGAAAAATGCTGTTTCAAAGTCCAGACTTAATTTTAATTCTAGCTCATCGTTTCAATGTTATGTTAATAATTATGTTACCAAGATTTAAACCCTCCCTCTAACACGACCCGTTTTCTACAGGAAGTGACTTTCACTCCGCCCATTTTTCACCCCAACGTGCATCCGACAACGGGACAAGTTGACATGAGTAAAGACTTTCCCCAGTGGCGGCCCCTCGTCAACCACCTCTGGCAAGTGTTCCACTTTTTGCGGAGGATATTTGTGGAGCTGGAAGCCGAAGATGAGAGTGGAGAGGGAGCAGATGGGTCGGCATCGTTACAGAGATCCTCGGTCTACAATCTGGAGGCTGCTACTCTGTGAGACAGTTTATAACCATGCCAAGAATGGGAATAGATAAGGCAATTTAATTATAAATATCAGGAGATAAAAATAAAATTTGCAAAAAAAGATTCACATATTTGTGAGAAAATAGTGTTTTTCTTTCTGTCTAAGAAGCTTATTTAACATTTTTAGTCGATCTGTGTTTACATTTATTATTAGATTCATTCTTGTTGTCAACGTGTCCACTACAGTATTTTAATTGAAAGCTTTCGTTGTGAACAATACCCTCCCCAGGTTGAAGACCAATCCAGAAGCCTTTCAGATCATGACGTCACGCTGCGCTGAGGACAGCCGGCCCCAGCCGCGTATCTCGGACCCGCTCCACTCGAATGTTCCCTCCACCGAGGACCAAGGCAACGAGGTGGATCTTCATGACATCAAGTGAGTCACAGAGTTCCTGTCATCAGGACGAATGAGAACCACTTGAATTGTTGACATGTTTTACCTTTCAGCTTCAATGGATGGAGTGACGATGCGGTCATGGACGAAATGAGACACAAACTTGTGGAAGACCCCATGGTTTGTCATTTGAACTATTTCGATATAACAAGATATTTTGATTAGTGTGAAAGAGAAGATGCTACCTACCTTAAGATAATGTTGAATTTATAATCTTAATGAAGAAACGCCTCAAACAACTCGATATTGCAAAGAATAATTCTTGCGACATATACCAGAATTGCTGAGTCATCATTACTCAGATGTCGATATACGTTTGTTGGACTTCTTTCGTTTAAATGAAATAACCAAAATGTCAATTAATTTCATATTCGATTATTTTGATACAAAGTTTGAACTGGCAAAATACATACGAACTCTTCTATTTGGTATTATTCTAGTGATTTGTGGTGTTACCGTGGCTGGTTTTTAAATGGAATATTGTGTTCGATATTTTAATTTTAATGAATGGCAATTATTCTAAAAATTCATTAAATTTGTTTATATTATAATTTTACAATAAATACTCTTTTCTGTTTATTATTTCAGTGTCGTCAGCAAGACATCACTAGGGCTGTTTCACGCGGATTTTCATGGATGGACAAAGACACCCTTTCCGTTTTTGGGAATGAATAATCATTAAAATGTTTTCATTCTTTTGATCTGGTCACTACGAAACTCAAAATTCAGAATCTCTTTTTTAAAAACTTTTTTCTTTTACCACTAGAGACTACTTTTTTATTTAATTAATGCACTAAACAATCTCTTACAACATTTAGTTAATCATATTATATTTTGAGTTTTTTAGAATAATATTACATATCATATTATGATTAGTCACATAAGCCTAACTGATGGATTTTTCCTCAATATTATATTGTTTTAATCTATATGTATAATTGTACAGTTAGGGACTATTGTTTTTTATTCTTGTTCATTCTTGTTCTTGTTTTGACTTATAATTATTTACTTTTATATGTACATTTTCCTCAAATATCGTGAAAAATACTAAAATATTATTATTTTATTTATTTTCTACTACTTATGAGTAGTAGAATTGTAGTTGTTGTATAATAAGGATTTTAATTATTATTTGTCCATATCATTGTTATGATCTTTATTATTTTAATATACGTATTCGGTTTTTAAACATTCAAACAGATACATATTACATAAAAAATTATTAGTGAAAATTGATAATAAATGCAATTCAGTTTTCTATATGCAAATACAGCAGATTTTTTATCAAATTTTCATTTGTTTATTTGCTTAAAACTATCATAATTTTTTAGATTTTTTTTGTTTAACTTGTTATTAACTTGAAAATCATTTAAGATGAAACCCTCAGAATTTATATTGTTTACAGATTTCAAATACTATTTATTGAGACATTTGAAATATCGTAATATATATTATTAAAAATAAAAGTTGGAAATCAGAAATGTATTGACTTTCTGAAGATCCTTAAAGTAAAATATATCCTTGATTCATTCCTCATATTCTGTTCACTATAATATTGTTTTGACAACCAATAACTGTACTATTCAAGACTTGAAACGTTTTTTTTCTGAAAAGGAAGTTGTTTAATAAAAATGGAAGTGATTACTTTTCTGATGAAATTTTTTCAATTATTAGATAATGGATTTCTAAATGTCAGTTTTATCAGCGTAGAGCTTGTTTCTACAGTTCATCTTCATTCAAGCTCATCAAATGATTTTTACTTTTGGCTTCTATTCAACTATTTATAGTACCAAAAGATATTTTAAAAGCTTTTAACAAATCACTAAATGGTAAACTTTTCTTTTGTCTTTTTTGAATGATTCGTTATCGATTACAATGTTTTATAAAATCAAATATGTCTCCATTATTGTAAAGATTCAAATTTGCATCGATGGTATTTTGTTACACTGACACAACGATGTATTAATTATTAGGTATGTCATGTTTATTGTGCCTTACTCCCAAGTGATAATATATTATTTTTGTGATCTCCTTTACAAAACGAACAGTTTTTTATTAACTTTTTGTTCAAGTTTTCGACTATGTTCAGATCATGACGTCACGCTGCGCTGAGGACAGCCGGCCCCAGCCGCGTATCTCGGACCCGCTCCACTCGAATGTTCCCTCCACCGAGGACCAAGGCAACGAGGTGGATCTTCATGACATCAAGTGAGTCACAGAGTTCCTGTCATCAGGACGAATGAGAACCACTTGAATTGTTGACATGTTTTACCTTTCAGCTTCAATGGATGGAGTGACGATGCGGTCATGGACGAAATGAGACACAAACTTGTGGAAGACCCCATGGTTTGTCATTTGAACTATTTCGATATAACAAGATATTTTGATTAGTGTGAAAGAGAAGATGCTACCTACCTTAAGATAATGTTGAATTTATAATCTTAATGAAGAAACGCCTCAAACAACTCGATATTGCAAAGAATAATTCTTGCGACATATACCAGAATTGCTGAGTCATCATTACTCAGATGTCGATATACGTTTGTTGGACTTCTTTCGTTTAAATGAAATAACCAAAATGTCAATTAATTTCATATTCGATTATTTTGATACAAAGTTTGAACTGGCAAAATACATACGAACTCTTCTATTTGGTATTATTCTAGTGATTTGTGGTGTTACCGTGGCTGGTTTTTAAATGGAATATTGTGTTCGATATTTTAATTTTAATGAATGGCAATTATTCTAAAAATTCATTAAATTTGTTTATATTATAATTTTACAATAAATACTCTTTTCTGTTTATTATTTCAGTGTCGTCAGCAAGACATCACTAGGGCTGTTTCACGCGGATTTTCATGGATGGACAAAGACACCCTTTCCGTTTTTGGGAATGAATAATCATTAAAATGTTTTCATTCTTTTGATCTGGTCACTACGAAACTCAAAATTCAGAATCTCTTTTTTAAAAACTTTTTTCTTTTACCACTAGAGACTACTTTTTTATTTAATTAATGCACTAAACAATCTCTTACAACATTTAGTTAATCATATTATATTTTGAGTTTTTTAGAATAATATTACATATCATATTATGATTAGTCACATAAGCCTAACTGATGGATTTTTCCTCAATATTATATTGTTTTAATCTATATGTATAATTGTACAGTTAGGGACTATTGTTTTTTATTCTTGTTCATTCTTGTTCTTGTTTTGACTTATAATTATTTACTTTTATATGTACATTTTCCTCAAATATCGTGAAAAATACTAAAATATTATTATTTTATTTATTTTCTACTACTTATGAGTAGTAGAATTGTAGTTGTTGTATAATAAGGATTTTAATTATTATTTGTCCATATCATTGTTATGATCTTTATTATTTTAATATACGTATTCGGTTTTTAAACATTCAAACAGATACATATTACATAAAAAATTATTAGTGAAAATTGATAATAAATGCAATTCAGTTTTCTATATGCAAATACAGCAGATTTTTTATCAAATTTTCATTTGTTTATTTGCTTAAAACTATCATAATTTTTTAGATTTTTTTTGTTTAACTTGTTATTAACTTGAAAATCATTTAAGATGAAACCCTCAGAATTTATATTGTTTACAGATTTCAAATACTATTTATTGAGACATTTGAAATATCGTAATATATATTATTAAAAATAAAAGTTGGAAATCAGAAATGTATTGACTTTCTGAAGATCCTTAAAGTAAAATATATCCTTGATTCATTCCTCATATTCTGTTCACTATAATATTGTTTTGACAACCAATAACTGTACTATTCAAGACTTGAAACGTTTTTTTTCTGAAAAGGAAGTTGTTTAATAAAAATGGAAGTGATTACTTTTCTGATGAAATTTTTTCAATTATTAGATAATGGATTTCTAAATGTCAGTTTTATCAGCGTAGAGCTTGTTTCTACAGTTCATCTTCATTCAAGCTCATCAAATGATTTTTACTTTTGGCTTCTATTCAACTATTTATAGTACCAAAAGATATTTTAAAAGCTTTTAACAAATCACTAAATGGTAAACTTTTCTTTTGTCTTTTTTGAATGATTCGTTATCGATTACAATGTTTTATAAAATCAAATATGTCTCCATTATTGTAAAGATTCAAATTTGCATCGATGGTATTTTGTTACACTGACACAACGATGTATTAATTATTAGGTATGTCATGTTTATTGTGCCTTACTCCCAAGTGATAATATATTATTTTTGTGATCTCCTTTACAAAACGAACAGTTTTTTATTAACTTTTTGTTCAAGTTTTCGACTATGTTTGAAAATTTGTTCCCCCTTTTCTTTCTTCAGGTTAAAATTTAAACAACAAAATGTAATTTTAACACGGTAAAATAATGACTGTAAGTGACTGTTTACTATGGATATTGTAATAATATTTATCTAGATCGGCAGCCTTAATTAAATTTTGTCCGTGATGAAATCTTTTTCAGCTCATAATTTTACAAATAGATGTGTGACGTAGATATAGGTAAGGTCAATATATCTTTACACAAGTAAATTCATTTAATTTTTTATTCATATTAATAATAAAGCGTGTATATTTGGTGGCAATTGGGAATCGAGATACAAAATGGCAGTTGAAAGTGTTGTATAGGTGCAAATTACCAATTATCATCTTTGATTTTGAGTGTCAAAAAAAGAACGAATACAAATACAATAAGAACAATATGAAAAACGTGCATGGTTTCTTACAAGTTTGGTGGTTATACTGTTTTAATTATAAATAATAATTCTACCGTAAATGTTTTATTTCAAAATAGTATTTGATTGAGTCTTTTTGGGTCGTATATGCTCGTAGACTAACACAACTATGTATATTATTAATAGTTAGGTTTTATAAATAAAAACATTCCTTATTACAAAATTCTATTATTTTGAATCGCTAATTAATTTAGTATAATTAATTCGTACTCAATTTAATATCCTTTTCGGAACAACCCTATTTCAATGCCTTCTTTCCAACAAACTAATTATTATTTTTCTAGGACCTTTGATTACCGAGAAATATAAAAAATAAAGTGATATGTTTCCCCTACATTTAGAATTAGTAGGACAGCGTGTATTATAAATAATTTGTCTAGCTGTTTTATATCGTCCAAGCGAAATCGTTTGATTTGGGGTCAGGCTGAGATATAATAGTGTTGCAGCATGTTCTTTTGGAGAATAGATTTTTAAGTCAATTTTATTTAATCCGTTTGCTATTGATTTGCCAGTTTTTGACGGACGCGGTCTTACGTATAAAGTGTACTAGTTTGCCAATCTAGAGAAGTTAATTACGATATCAATGGTTTATTGTTAATATTTATTTTCAAAACTACTATCAAATACTTTCTATACATTTTAAACTACAGGGTGGCCCAAAAGTAGAAAATAAAATGAAATTGCGTAGATTTAAACATTTTAAATCATTTTTAATTTATAAACAAACATAAAAATCATTTACGTATGTTCCTATTGGTTTAAAATTTGGAATTTCCAAATACATCACTTACCTAGGTATTACGATCCTCATTCATTTATTGAATTATTTATTTATTTCTGCTAACATACATAGACGATCATTAACTATTGATGAAAGTGTTTCTGTAATAAAAACCTACTACTCACAAAATAGCTACAAACATGTCGCGGATCTTTGGGATGATAACTTTGCAATGCCTGAGCCTACAAAATCAACCATGTTAAATCTTACTTCTAAGTTCAATGAAACTGGATCAGTGCTAAACGCTCCAAAGACAGGCGTCCAAAGTGTGTCAGGATACGCGACACCAGTGACATTGTGGCCTCTGCATTTGTTCAAAGCCCAAAGAAATCTACCCATCGTGCATCAAGTGAGTTAGGTGTATCTCGAAGTTCACACAGGCCCATCTCCATGCCCTCAACGAGGATGATCCGGACGAACGGGGGCAATTCTGTGAAACTTTCCTTTGTTATTATGATGATTCACCTGACATCGTCGATCACATTTTATGGACAGATGAGCCTTGTTTCAAGGTCTATGGACATGCAAATAGACATAACTGTGTTTATTAGTGTCATGACAATCCCCATCAGATTATTGAAATCTTCCAGGCATTACTATCTGGGCCGGTATTACCAGTGCTGGTCTGGTCGGGAAACCGTTATGACACCACTTGTCTAAATATGCTAAGTGATCAACTATGGCCTATTATTTCTGACCGTCCAGATATTGCTGACCTTCATTTCCAACAAGATGGTGCCCCTTGGCACTATGCGACTACAGTTAGGCAATGGCCTGGGCTCCATGTAACTTTTTCTATGGGGAGTCCTAAAAAAAACCAGTTGAACAACCGCAATTGAGCAAATACAACGAGAGTGGAGCACAATTTCACCAGACACATGCAGGAAAGTATGTCACAGAGTAGCTTCAACGGTTACAATTTGAACACTTATAAATTGTTTTATTGTTTTTTATTAATAATTATTGTCAAATACATTTACTATCCTATATTGGCTGTTAGGTTACTTTTGGGCCACCCTATATACTATTAATTAATTATATTGATTTATTTATTTTGAAGAGTTATATTGGTTAAATATTTTACTATGGCACTAGAAGTAAACGCTATAATTACTATTTGTATCTTGGATGAATTTTGTATGAATCTTACGTAGACTCATGAACTAATTAGACTGGTTAGACAAGTAACATCTTTATTTGTTTGGCTTGTTGACTCTTTCAAACTCTGCATATACCGATAGAAAGAAGAACAATTATTTTATTCCAAATTTATAAAAGATGACTTTATTTAAAGATATTTAGTATTTCTTAATATAATTGTTGTATTTTAATGTTATTATTTACTTAGTTTTAACTGGAACTTTTGGCAGTGAACGTTTTTTGTTTTCCAAATTGGCTTTCTGATGGATAAAAATTTAAAAGAAAAAAATTTCCGGTTAGATGTTGATCAGGTTTTGAGTGGCTTATAAAATGATAAAATATTGTATATTAACATTAATTATGTTTTTGAAATGATTTTATCTGGTTTATGTTATTGATTATTTTGTAATAATTACATGTCATTTTAATTAAAACAAATTAGTTGATAGACTAATATTTATTTACCGCTAAACTTGCAAGAAATCCACACACATATTTGAAGGGTTCTTGCAAGTTTGGAGGTTATACTGTTGTAATTATAAATAATAATTCTACTGTAAATGTTTTATTACAAACTAGTATTTGATTGACAATATGCAACTTTTTAATTTTTTCGTTATTAATATTTGTGGATTGTAAATTAATCATTTACAATTTATAATATTGGATTACGTTAAACAAGTGAAAATAATTGAACATATTATTCAATTTTCTAACATACGTCATGATAAAATCTCTTTCAGTTATGAGGACACCTTCGGCCGGAATCGAGCTCACACTCGCTTTATTGAAGCCCGACGTACAGCGAATTGCACAATATCGAAAGGTAAAGAAAATAACAACGCAATACAAAATAAAAGTAACTCAGAAATTTTTTCTAACCGCAGACATTCTGATAGCTAAATTAGTAAAAATTCCATTTTGATACAATTTGCACGAGTGACAAATTGCGAATATAAATAGGTCTTCGTTTTTACTTTTCGAAACTTTTCTTAACGGCTAGTTCATTTTGTGGTCGGATAATGGTTCAGTTTTACAATTTAATAATTCTTTTATTAATTGTGGACTGAAAATTTTCTCAACTATAAACAGAACATTTTTCATTCGACCTTATATTTGTTTTAATTGGGTCTTCTTAACCGAATTCTATAAAATATTTATATTGATGACAATTTTTTACTATCAATAATTCTTTTAACAAAAACGAATAGATCAGGAAAATAAAATATATTTTATAATGATAATTGAAACTTAACAAATTGATTGAGAACATAATTAATTTATATCTCGAATATTACCAGATTTTTCCTCATTGTAATACTGTGTCTACCGAATTATGAAATTTCCGAATTCACCGAATTTTAATTTATTGAATAGATTGTTTTAGTTTAATTTAGATTAATTTAGTCAGACTAACGAACTTTGAATTTATTAAAGTTTATTAACTTGTATATGAAATAGCGCGAACAGAAATGTTTCACATCCCACATTGAGTTAAGTGTTTACAGTCGTCGTTTTCTTCAGGCCACCTGCGTGTTTTGTCAATTTAAATTACCATTTTAATCACACTATGTGACCATCACGAGGAAATAATACCCTGGTGAATTCGTCTAATGGGAAGATGCCTCATAAAACGGTCAAGTTTAGAAACTAAAGATTACTAAAAATGTCATCGAATTTCAGCGCGCGAATTACGCCATTTTGACCAGTCTCCACAGTTTACTAGTGGACTAGTGTAAGGCTTGTCACACAGATGAGATAATGGTCTCTAGAGATAAGATTTACCGACTTAATTTCCATTCAAAATGATTACGTAGCATCAAAGAACCTGAAAGATGTTATTGTACTAGGCAGACTGTTTTTATTTATTAAATGTTGAATTGTGTAACTTTTAAAAGAATTATTGTCTGGCAAAATTCATCTCTAATTTTCTATTTATATCATTTCTATAAAACGTTTTAAAAGTGAAGATTTTATTTCATTTTCAGCTTATTTACTGAGCTTAAATCTAATAAAATGAATTAACTATTTATGCAGAATTATATATTTAACACATTTTTAACACACTGTCAAACGATTGATAATACTACATCACGGAGTACTTTTATTGAGCAAAATGTTTTCCCGAAAACCCATTGATCGCCTTCAGATCGTCCACGACCATTTGACCAGACAAGGATTAAAGACGGCAGCCTACAGACAACTCCGGATGTCCCGAAATCAAGCTGAGACGTTCTATGTTGAGCACAAAGGTTTCTGATTGACTTTTCCTTTTCGATATCTGTTTCTTAAAATGTGTCTGATCAGTTGACGTGCTGCACTGCTGCGTCTAAAGAATTAGTAGTTATTAGAATAAGTTAATTATTTACGCTTTTTGTGTAAGAAATTCTCTTCCCTTTGGCAACTTCAGTTTTTGTACTACAACTGTTTTTGAAAATCTTCATTTTAACGTACCGTCCGTAAAAGGTTAACGACGGAACGATCAACGTTTGATACAGTAGAACATATTTCTTACACAGCGCGTCACAGCATGTGATTATGCACCTTTCCAAGTATTCAATGTCTTTTTTACCTTCATAAATATTATAATATTGTCATAAATACACATTAGGACATAGATGTTTTATATTTTCTGGACGCGTAAGAAAATTTTCTTTTTATGTATAAAATAATAAAGTAGGAAATGTTTTATTCGAGTTTAAATGTACTTCAGTGGACAAAAGCCATCATTAGTTTTACGTCATTGAAAATGCTAATCTCGTCGTCTTTTATGCAAGAAAGTCGTTTATATTCGCGTCTTTAAGTCTGAAAACATGTCAATTGTTTAAGGATGGGGAGGTTTTTAGCTGTCTAATTTAATAATTTTGATAATAATTGAATGTTAATTCCTTTTAAATGAAATATTTTGAAATGCTTTCATCTTGACAATTCTACTTTGCGTTCATAAATTAAAACAATTTAACATTTTAAACACGTTTATCGACCTATTCTTCTCTATTAAATTTAGAATATATAAATTCTACATGCGCCAAAGATGAAATTCTCCTGGTTCTAATTGAAATACCAAAATATTGATAAAAAGGATATATTGCAAATATATTGCCATTTAGTATAAAGAAATAATTTTTAAATTCATAATCTTTTTGAACATTCTTTCTCCCTTTCTTTGTCGATTTCAGATCGTTTCTACTACCCGCGTCTAGTCAATTATATGCTCGCGTGAGTACAAATATGATATATTTCGTTCAATGGTTTATTATTAAGTACGAAAGAAAAGTTATTTACAATGAAAGATACTAGTTTTCCTTTTCTTTGTAAGTTTTTGTAAATCAATTACTAAATAACTTTTTTTTACATTGATCATTAAAAAATACTGAGTTGTGTTTTTATAATTATGTTTATTCCAATTATTAATCGTCGATAAATAGCTCACTAGCTCTTAACAGACAAATTCATCGAGTTAATATTCCCTCTTTAAATTATATAATTTTATGATTGTATACATTTTTTTCTATTTTTGATTATAAAAAATGACTAATATATATAATTGAGTAAAGTTCACTCGTTTCGGGCCATCTCAAGTTGATCAAAAGTAGCTTCTACATAATCCAGTTTAGTTTCACT
>JAUZNC010006339.1:0-21354 GCA_034780395.1 Vannuccia rotundouncinata | reverse complement strand
TTAGTATGAATAACAATTTTGAAAATATTTTCCATAACATTTAAATCTCCATTATGAATTGACTGATAGTTAATTCTCCATTATGACGTCACGTTGATAGTCAATTCTCCATTATGACGTGACATTGATAGTCAATTCTCCATTATGACGTCTCGTTGATAGTTAATTCTGCATTAGGACGTGACGTTGATAGTCAATTCTCCATTATGACGTGACGTTGATAGTTAAATCTCCATTATGATGTGATTTTTAAATTTGAAAACTTCAAATTATATAATTTCATATTACACATTTTAATGCATTTATAAATTTTTATTAAAATGACACAATACAATTTGAATTAAAATACAATAAAGAAAAGTAATACGAACTCGATGTTAATTTAATGTTATTTTGGCTTTTTATAACATAGAAAAAATATGTATGTATTTATTCAATTCAAATATTCAATTAAATTTCTGTAATCTTTAATGAATATTTCTGTAATCTTTTAATGTATATTTTTGTAATCTTCGTGCCTCTGAAACTTAGAAACAATAAAGCCTATTTATTATTATTAATATTATCAATTCATACAATTTGTTCATTTAATTAAGATCGATAATACAATTGAACCTATTATTATTATACATAAAACAAAGGACAAACGAATTTTAATATGTGAGTAATAAAGAAGATGATGAGTAATGAATAAATAGTTTCTCACGAAGCTCAATGCTGTAAATGTACTCTTATATTAATATATTTTAAATAAAAATATTCCAGTAGTGAAGTGGTAATAGGTCATAGATTTAGTGCACTAATCAATAAATATGTAATGAGAAGTTTAAAATTTAAAATTTGTATAATGAAATAAACTTTATTTATTCCGCGGGGGCCCAGGCCTGTCCACTTTTCACTTTTTGTACAGAATATGTAATGAAAATCTGATAGGTAGGTATGCTGAAAGCAGGAACGATACCCTAGACAGCCGATCGATAGACAAAAAGAAAGACAAGTTATTAATAGAGCGATTGAATCTCTTTTTCTTTCATATCGCAAATATTTAGAAATTTTCAACGTTTTTTGAAAATCTAAATTTTAACATTCCATTTGAAAAAGGTAAATAACTACAATAAACGCAAAGACTACTTAGTCTTTGACTAAATGTGCCTTGTTTATATAGATTGATAACAGCTGTCTTATGTGCAGGTTTATTCACATATATATATATATATCGATTTCTCATCCATTTGGTAAGTTTATAATAAATGCCAAAAATCATGGTTAACCCATAGACTAACAAAGTTTTTTTAGTCTATGGGTTAACCTATTGCAACATTCAAGGTAAAGTGTTTTGTCATATCGGTTAGAAGCTTTCTTTGATTCAATTTAGCAAGAATAAAGAAGATACATAAATTATGAACTGTTTCAATAATAGGAAGAAAGCAGCTAAAAGGTTCAGAGAACATGAACGATGCTTAGTGCACAAGGAAGCAGCTCTCAAAATTGTGAGTGTCAAGTAATATACATGCGTTCAAAATCAGTTTGCGTGTCGGAATGTCGGAAAGTATTCTTGACTGTTTTATCTAGCATAAGATATCTGGTGTATCAATTCCTAAAATTACGAAGCCATACAGAGATGGAGAACAATCTTAGGCAGCTGCTGTTTCTTCGCCAAAATGATTGCAGAGAGATTGGTTGCTTGCTGGATGATCGTCGCTTCATGTCCTAAGATATTGTAAATTAAATAATATCCTCCATGGTTCATTCTGTTCTGCGAGACCTACTATGTACACAAGGCTAAATGGTCTAGTATAATAGCAGACTGATTGCACAAACAAAGAGCAATTTATTATATGTTTTTGCTATGTCACTAAAGACTTTGGGGTCAATGAAGAGCTCATAGGGTTCATGGAAATCCCCAATATCACCAGTTTTAACCAAGTCATTGAAAGATATTCTGATCAGATGCAACCTGCTGATAAATAAGTCTTTTGTTGTGGGCAAACATATGATCGTGCTGCTAACATGCAGGGACACTTGAAAGGATTGAAGACTCAGATTTTGGCTAAAAATCCTGCTGCAGTATCAGTTCACTGTCTGGCGCACTGCCTCAATCTTTATTTGCAAGATTTGTTTCGAAAAGTGACCATTCTTCAAGATATCGCCAAGTGACCATTCTTAGCCTTATCCGGTTGTCCCCTAAGAGATCGCACCTCTTTTCCACCAAGCAAAATCAAGATCAGGAACCACATTCAGCACTCAAACCCCTTTGCCCCACTAGATGGAATGTGAGCACAGGGTCCTTCCAATTACTTTTAATCATGAGACCACTCGCGATGACCATAGTGTTCAAGCAGCTGGGTTCCCCAGTATTCTTGAAAAATTTGCTACGTATTTTTTTCTATTCCATCTCAGTCAGCTAGTCTTTTCAGCAGCTGAGCAATTTTCATTTACACTGCAAGCCAAGGACATCGATGTTCAAACTGCATCCAAATTGGCAGTCACACACTACAACCGCCTTAGCGATGATCTTCAACTATTTGTATTCAAAAGTTCTGGATGCTGCGAGCTCACTAACTGTGGAGCTACAATTGCCTAGATACCATAAGACCAAATAAGATTAGGTCCAGGATCAAATCCTCATAGATTCAGCTGCCCTAATTACTTCTTCAAATCAATCTATTTTGAGGCGCTAGATTCGGTAAAATCCGAGATTTATTATTGATTTGATCAGCTGTTTGTTTGTTTGCTCAACTCGGGGGACCTTCTTTTTGAACCACTTCCACATTTTGACCATCAAGTGTGGTTTCCTGCATAGATCTGCTATATCGTGGATGTTATACTCTGTCCTCTTCATATGGATGCCCGAAAATCTAAGCACCAGGTGTGGAGTAGTTTCCTCTTTCTCACCACAGATCCGGCAGCTTCCGTTATTGCTTGTTCCAATTTTTTTGGTAACTTCTTAATTCTGTGCTGTGACCCATCCGAAACTTCTTCTTTCATCGATAGGGATTCGTTCGTCCTTTTCTTTGTCCATAACTATCTCTAATTCTTTCGTGTTGAAAAACTTTGGTCTTGAACTTGCTTTTAATACGTGCCTTTGCTACGTCAAATAACAAACCAAATCGTTTTTGATCCAACTTGCTGGCTTCCAACGCCTCTTTGTCCGCCTCTTCGTTCCCCTAAAATTTTCAGTGGCTAGGGACCCATGTGAAGACTATCTCCTTCCCGCTGTTTTCCGATGTCTGCTATTAAAGTATTAGTTTTTATCTGAAGGTTATTTTTTGACTTGTAGTTGAACGTCATATGGCTTTGGATACTGGATTTTGAGTCGGTGATGATTCTTGTTCTTTTCCATTTTGGATTATTACTGAGCCAATCGAGTGCTGAGTTGATAGCCATCATCTTTGTCTGGTAAGTCCAGGCTGGGGCCCCATACTCCACTGTTGTTCATATCAGGGATTCGGATGTGATTTTCCTTAGGTTTGAGTCAAATCCCCAGTCTGTTCCCGCTACTGTTCTCAGGATGTGTTTTTTCTTCGCCTTTTCGATTACTTTGCTAACATGTGCGTCGTGGAAGGTGAGCCTTCTGTCGTAGGTTATGCCTAGAAAGGTAGGGGTCGGGTTGAATTTGCAGTCTTCGCCGTTGATACTAACTTTCGGTATGAAATCTGCGTCTTTGGCGTCCATGCTGAATGTCGATATCTCGCATTTTTCTATATGCTTAGTTCCATGAGCCATGCTTCGCTTCATTTGGATATGCCTCTGGCGGTCTTTTGAATCAGCTCCGTTCCTTTAGCTCATTGAGTTTTAGAATCAGCCCATCCAGCCACACTTTGTCGTAAGCTTTAGCGTAGTCATAGAGGGCCAGGACTGTCTTTTTCCTTTCTTCGAACCCGTCGCTGATCTCTTTTGGGAGTCTGAGTAACTGGTCCTCTAACTGATCTTTTGTGTCTGAACCCTGCCTGGGCCTGGTTGAGGCTGCCTCTTGATTCCATTGTGTAGATAATTATGTTGGTAATAATTCTTTCCATCCATTTCACTATGGTTACTGTAAGGCTTATAGGGCGGTATGATGAGATATCTTCTGGGCACTTGTCTTTTTTGAGTATTGGGATAAGTCGGGCATTTCTCCAGTTTTGGGGCACCTCTGCTTGGTCGAAGGACAGATTCATCAATCTGGTACATTGGATAATCGCATTTTCGGGTAGGTTTATCAACAATCTCGGGTGTATCTTGTCTGGGCCTGCTGCCTTATTCTGGTTCATACTGTTGAGTGCTGCCTTGGCCTCACTCAGACTGATCACTTGGCTGTCTGCGTTGTCTGGTCCGTGTAGTTTCAGTTTCTTAGCGTGGATTTTTTGATGGTGCTATTTTTCTTGGGGATTTTCAATTTGCTTATATTAGCATATTAAGCTGCAAATGCATTTGCCTTGGCTTTATCACTGACGTGTCCTTTCACTTTGTGTATCAGTAAACATCCTTTTGTTCTTTGTTGCCGGTGTCTTTTAATCTTTTTAGAAGTTTCCACATTTTGCTGTTGCTTTTGCTTTTTTCTGAGCAATCTTTCCAAGTTTGACTTTTATTGTCTCTGATTAAGTTTCTGATCTTTCTTTCTTGTTAGGATATTTCTTCGATTTGTTTCGTTTTGTTTCAGTTCGTCTCTGGTGGTCATTTCTTTCTTAATGTCAACATCCAGGATGCTAATATTTTTAGTTCTTAACTTTTTTCCAGCCTATCTGCTTGTTGGCCGCTTTGGTGATTATCTGCCTGATTTTAACTTCTAGGTTTTTGAAATCATGTTCGTTCTGGATGTCGTCACTCAATATCTCTGTGGACACTACTCTTCCCAATCGGCTTGCTTCCAGTTCCAGACATATCATTCTTTTTTCTTGTCGTCTGGGGGATTGTCTTCTTTTTGTATCACGATGGGTCTAGCTTGTTCCCTGTTTTCCACGAAAGTTGGTGTGCTAGGATTTCATGACAGATAGGGACTTCTAGGGTGGAATTGGAGGTCTTTCCTCTTCCCCTTCTTGGGGGTCTCCTTTATTTATGACCATAATATCATTGTCTTCAATTCATTCGGCTAATTTGTCCCCTCGGTTGTCTCTTTGTACGTTGTTGTCTCATAGTTCGTGGTGGGCATTGGCATCACCTAAGATCAGCCAGTTTGGGCCGCTAAAGAGTTTGCTGATGTTGCTGTTGGTTACGTCATTGTTAATACAGCTGTTCGTGGGTGGAATGTATATATTGCATAAGTTCAGTGTAATGCCATTCTTCCGGATGATCTGGGTTAGCAAGGTTTCACAGTTGTTGTCATTTTCTTCTTCGATGTAGTCATCACTAGGTAGAACTTGGTGTTTTATGTCGTTCCTAATCAGCGTTTTCAACCATTCTGGCCATTCTCGCAAGGTTTCTTCTTATTCTGTCTTTCCTGATGGTGTCATAACCTGTAATTGCTGGACTTTTGTCTTCTTGTCTGAGCTTTGTTTTCTGTATAACTACGATGTCCGCTTCCTCTTCCAACAAGAACATTTCGAGTTCCGGAATTTTGGATTGGAGATAGTCGCAGTTCCACTGAATTATTTTGTAGTGTTCGGTGTTGTCGCTCGTCTTGTCGGTGCCGATTAGGTCGTCGGGGTCTATCTTTGTAGGATTTTTAAAGTTTTTTACTGTTTTCCATTCATTACAGTTCCAATTATCGTGTATCCTATAGTTCTCTCTTTGTAGTCTCCTGCTAATACCTGAGCATGTTTGGTGAACCTCTTTCCCGCATTCTTTGTTTTTGCCGCATCCATTTTTTGCATAAATCACAGTTCGTCTTCTATTCGGTTTTGTCTAGGCGTTCTATTCTCTGTGTTTGTGTTCTGTTGGCGCGATTCTGGTTGTCTGCAAGGCATTCGGCGCATGTCCATTGGGTGATATTGTCTGTATGGTATCTTGGTTGTCCGCTACACGTTTTGTGGGTGGGTTTTGCATTTGATGCAGATGAGAAGGGTGATGTTCTTGGCTATGGTTCTATTGCATTTTGTACACTTCGTATTCATCGGTCCCGGATTACTTTCAATGTCTCCAGCGCGCATTCTGATTATCCAGAGGTAGTCCGCTGGGCTCCTACCCATGGTTCGGAAGGTCGCGTTTTCCCCCTTCGTTGTGTTTGTACCCATTCGTATTCATCCGGAGGGGCGCGGTCTCGCGCTCCGCAAGGGGGGGATTGTGCAACTCCCACCTCCCCCCCGAATGACCCAGCACACCATGCCGAAGCTCAAGGTTGGGTATCTTGTGTTGCTGTTCAGCTGCTCTTTATCAGCGCAAGCAACAGTTCCGAAGAGGTTACTTTACAGTGATGAGGTAAATTTTTCCAAGCTAAAGCAGGGTTATCGCTGATGATGGATGTCATCCCCAAGAAAATCAAACTGGTGACTAAACTTTCAACACTTACAACAATCTTATCTTCTGATGGACCCAGCAGCTTGTTCCAGGAATCAAACAAGCTGTTGAGGATTTACCTTAAAGTACCAGCCACCTCAGCTACATCTGAACGATCAAATTCGGTTTTTAAGAGAATCAATACTTGTTTGTGGAGCACAATGTCCCAGAAATGCATGAACAATCACATTGTTGTGCATGTAATTAAAGAGAGGTTAGATATACTGCACCTTACGAAAATAGCTCAATTCTTTTGTAATCTGAGTGATTCCCCTATTACATATTTTAGCAGATGGGAAACCTAGTAGAACGACACCCAATCTTTTTTTTATATGGATAGATTTTTTTGTGCAAACTAATGAATATATTGTATAACAATTATTTAGTACATAGGTACTTACTTTTACAGAATAATCCTAATAATGTACACATGTAATCACAACGTGTAATCATAAAGTATTCTACATTACCTTCAAATACTTATGTAATGTATTCTCCGAAAATTTTTTATCAATAAACATATTTTTTAAAGGATTTTTTTCTGGAATAAAACTTCGATCAAGGGTCCCACGATTATGACAGCCCCCCTTCCCCCATTTTTCCAAACGCCCCGGCACGTCTGCTATATATAATCTCAAAAATTTAATTATTTAGTTGCCTTTAGCTGCATTCTAAGTCATATAAAACCTTAGAAAAGCAATGCTTGGTGTGTCGTTTTATAGGCTAAGCTCCCCCGCGAAGCCTATAAGACACCGGAGATTGTTATTTTCCGGATATTTGATTGTGACTTGTTAGAATGCCTGTATACAATTATACTATGTTTATGAATAAAATGTAAAGCCTCAAACTGTGCTCAGTATTTGCTTCGGCTAACCAACTAGGCAATCCAGCTAAAAATCAAACAACTTAATTAATGATTTCGTGATATAAAAATCACTTTCTATATTTTTTTATTTTCTAAAAAGACATTTCAGAGTGTAATTTTATGTATTTCCGATTTTTTCTAATTTTTCATATTTGTATATATTATATATTTTTCGATTACATATAGTATATAATTTATAATATGATTATATTTTTCAAATAATATATTATTAGGTCCGTTGGAATATATTCTGTATACTTTTCAATTAGACTGTGAATTTGTTTTCAGTCAACTTGGAATTTCCGAAATTATCAACGTCACAATTATTTAGAATTTTTAGCAAACAGAAATGCGGAAAACATGTTTTTGTAAAATCTCAATTTTAGCATACCGTCGCAGGCCCGTAGCCAGGAATAGACATGTAAAAATAGGCGCCCAAATAAAAAAAACGTTTTTTTAAATAAAATTTTAAAAAAGTCGCAAATAATTACAGTTAGGTAAGTATACAAAAAAATACAGTCAGGTATAATATAACATATATTTGTTAGATATAAGATGAACAAATTGTTGATAAAAATTTTAGGCACACTGGCTACGGGCATGTGTCGTTAAAAGGTTAATTCCTCAGTTTCAAATATTTAAACTAAGATATAAAAATAAAACAGAATTCAAAAAGTTTATTTATGTTTTTATTTATTGATTAAATTACCCACTTCGTCACGTTCCAACATATACAATTAAACTTTATTTTTTTCTAAATTTTAGATAATAAATTGTTGATAGAGATACTCTAAAACCTTTCAAAATTATATCATTGTTAGGAAAAGTAACTCATTACATAATATATTTTGTATGTGAACATTTAGAAATAACACGATGTACTAAATTTAGGAGTTTAACAATAAATACGATTTTTTCCTTTTTACATATTTGCAATTGTTGTTACCCTGTATGAAGTTATCTGATTAATTTAGGTTTACTTTAATAATTTTAATAATATTTTAATTCTGATAAAAACTGACTTCGAAACTTTACAATATATTTTAAAAAATAAGAAAAAATTATTGGGATGTTAGTGCAGCTTTACACATTATTTATGAAAAAAATCATCATTTGACAGAAAACGCCCGATTAATTTGTTACGAATTTATATTTATTTTATTGAATCAGTTGAAATACTAAAATGAACCATGCAAAATAAGTTACAATTGCGTGATTTTAGAATGAGGATCGAGAAGTATAAATATACGCTCATCACAAACAACAAAATTAGATGTTCAAATGTTCAACAGATTTCATTTTGCAATGTAAGTGTATAACATAATTACCCGATAACAACTCTGAGAAATTGTTATTTTATCAATCGATCACTGAGTTATTATCGATTTTATAGATTTTTTGACCTATTTGAGCCATTTGCAAATGTTCATCAGATTTCATTTCGACACTATTATCCATCCGTATTACACGTATTAACTGAAACTTTAATACATTGATTAGATCATTGTAGAGTACATAATGCAAAATAAATATTGCAGTATAAAATTGATTGGCCTATAATCTAGCCAACACTGGCCACGATGGATAGGCCTATCTACACATACACAAAATCAACTATAGGTGGCCAAATTCAATTTTAATTTTTTCCTATACATGCCATGAAAAATTCTTTGGAGTTTTTTGTAAAAAAATTAATTTCTTAAATCGCTGATTAGAACCAGACCACGGATTGAAGATCTACGGATTTCCCATCACTAGCGGCCGGCATCTTTGGCGGGGGGTTTGCTTTGCACTAAACATCTCATAGTCACATGGGTAATGAGATGTAATGAGATGTATAGCTTATAATTTACAAAATTCTTTTGCATAATGAAAAGAGCTGATCAACTACTGAAACATGCTAACCCTCATTACTAGCGCTTTCCAGCTTCATCCAAAATCGATATTGCCCGAAACAGTTTTTGGTCATTTATAAGAGAATCCAACCACTGACTTTCATTTTTATATTAGGAAAATGTCCGCATTACAAGCGCGCACAAAGTCTAAAAAAATAAATAAATGAAATCAGTAAAATAATATAAATAATAAAACCTTATTTTAGACCCAATGTTCTGAATAAAGGTTCAAATAACGATGGGATTTTAGAACTGTGCAATCGGACTTACACGTCTCTAATAATCCTTTTCAGAAAATTGGTACATGCTTTTAGGCCTTTAATCCAATTTGACTCAGGACGCTCCAGGAAAGCTCCGATTGAGGCCAAATTTGGGCTGTGGACATAAAATGCGATTTTAAATCCCATAACGGTGCTCATTTTTATCAAAAAATATCTAGAAATTTTACCACTCCTTAACTCTAAAGCGTGATTCACAATTGAATATCGGCCGAGGACAACATAATGTCCACTGTGCTGTCTCGTGGCATTTTGTCAACCTTATTTCGATTGGTTGAAAGCAATTCTACACACCAATTTAATCGGCTGAGTTGAATATTTCTCAACTCAGTTTTTTATCGCCCAATTATTAATCGGAGGATAATATTCTATTGTGAACTACATTATCGGCCGATGTTTTATCGCCCGATTATTTTAATTGTGAATCACCCTTAAAACATTTTTGTTGGACCTAAAACCCTTAAAAAGGTGGATTTAGATATTTTTTTATTGAAATCTCTTAGTTTTCACTAATGGCATTATATTCTGTTGCTAATTCAAAATTGTCGACCTACGCAATTTTTCTAGCAGACATTGGAACCCTACCGAACCCTTTTAATATTTTTCTTAGATTTTTTCAGGAAGCTCGTTATTTGCAAAAATATCAAGACGATCATAGTTCACAAAAAATTTGGCCGAGATCGATTTTTGCGATTTTTCCACTTTTTCCACCCTACAGGCCGCACAAAGCTTCAAAATTGAAATCTGTCTTCGGGTTTGAGCTCTACGACCCAAAATTAGTTTATAAAAAATTGTTGTATATATAGAGATATTATAGCATTTTTGTATTTTACAGATCTCTTTAGTAGATCATAGATTGATCAAATTTGGATGTGAAATTTTGAAATTAATACGAATTTATTTACGGAATATTTCAGGATATAATAATAAACACAACAGTCATATTTTTGGAAAACATAAAATAAAATAATTCTAACTAAACAAACACGAAAAGATATCTGTCATGACCACAAAAAGTATTTAGAGGAAATAAAAAGAGATCCATTATAAAATGAAAGAAGAAGAAAAATAGAGGAATTGTTCTTTGACAACTCCCTTATTTATTATCTTGTGCGTCTGGAAATATTGCAGGTTTACAAAATTATTATCTCGAACAATAATATTTCGATAAAGATCCAGTCAATCATAAAACCGAACACATTGTTCATATAGGGACAGATATTTTGCACTAAAATAGTCAATGCAAAGATCAATATTTAATTTGTTGTAAACTTGTTGTTCTTTAATTTGTTGTCGTTTAATTTGGTGTATTATATTAATATTTAATTTCACATCTGTTAAATTAGGGTCACATCTTATAGCTTGTAATGACATATCTATCTCCGGCCCCATCAATCAATGTCTGTGCAACTTGTAACAATAGCTATATCGAAAGTTTTACAACCATCATTCTACATAACTACAATAGTACTACATTCTTATCGATTACTTTACTGGTTGGACCAACACAAGAAAGCTTTCGACCTCACTATTCTTCAGACTGATTATATTGTCTCAATAGTCCATCATTTCACAATATTTGTACCTATATAATAAACTGTATAAAGGTATATTTAATTATGCTTGAATCTATTTATAAAATATTTGACATTGCTATCGAGAATAGTCGTTTTTAATTTGTTTAATATAATTATTATGGTTAATTATATTATGGGTATAATCAATCTGGTTTGATTGTACTCTGGAATATTATTAACCCCTGTACTCTCAAACCGCTACATCGTCGAAACTTCTGACAAAATTTCTTTGTTTTGAAACAAAAACGTGAACATCGATTTTTAGCTTAATTTTTCTTTGAAAAGTTTTGAATAATTATGAGTTAATAAATTTTTTGGAAACCTTTAATATTAATAAAATTAGAATTAATGTATAAATAAATGTTGGTTTAAATTTTCGATATACATCGAACACAAAATAAGAAAATTGTTTTAAATAAATAAAATGTGATATATACATATAAATTCAAACAAAATATGACAAAATATAGGATTTTCATAAAAATAAAAACATATTTACAATAACAACTTTTTAAACACTCATGGTAATCTTTACAATCTGTATATTTTTTAAAAATATACAAAAATGATTGTTACATGTTGAATAAAACACAAGTATAGAATCAATGAGACATTCACAGATGAAATTAAACACATTGTCTGGAATTAATCGTCTTGAACAGGGTCAAAATGTTGGATAAATACTTAAGTGTTAAGCAACGCTTATGAGATTTTTTAAATAGATACATTAAGCTTTTTACATCGAAATGAAATTTTGTGGTTATGTAAATGAAGCCAAACTAAACTCACTGGATTACTAATTCTATACAGTTGACAATCTGTGCGTGTGCAATTAACAATAGAAATATATATAAGCAGTCAAGTTCACATGTTACCATAAAGTGCTGTGCGCTCTTATATAAATACAAGGTAAGGCTAAGTACATTTATAAAGATACAGAGTTGTCACTTCTTCTTCCAGATGGCCCTCTTCAGGGATATCCACTGATATTTTCTTCCGTTGGTGGGCGCTTCAGACGCAGGAGGAATGAGATCAACGTATTCCCCATAGGCACGTCGAAACCGTTCATACGAAGAGACCCGACGAAGGGGGCTGCTCACCCACTGGATATCATCGGAATTGGGCGATGCCGACGCTTCCAAGCTCACAAAATCGAGATAGTCAGAGATGCTGTTACAGCGCATGTCCGGCCCAAGGCCTCGATGGTACCATTCGACACCTCCGTCGTCTCCGATGACCTCAGGTCTGGCTTCCACAACCCGGACCATTTGATCCTTCTTTACGGTGGAGTTCTGATTCTTGAGAATCGACCTCTCCGGTGTGGGTGGCAGCGGTGGAAGCGTGGGCATGAGGAGGTCCTCTTGAGTGATGTTCTCTGCACTGCTTCCTTTGCTTCCATATCCACGATCGCAGGAGGGTGGCGAGGGCGGTGAACCCTTCTCCTTGCGCGAGACCTTGCGCTGTCGGGGTTGCAGTTTGATGGAGACGCTGCGTCCAAGCTCCCGAAAGCCTTGTGTCAGACTGGACCGTCGTGAGGGGGTAGTAGATCGGGAGTGTGGAGTGTAGGAACTGCGCCGGGTTGACGGAGTAGTTTTTGCTGGACTCGTGGAGTCCTGCTTGTTTTCTGCGCAGGAGTTCTGACCGGCCATGGTGTGTGGGGATTGATTAAATGCAATTTCGGAACTTCTGGAAATGTCGAAAAGAGTGGATGGATAAATGAAAGATGGTAAATTACTTTGGCATTAAAAAGAGACGCACGTTTCATAAATAATTATAAATACAAATAAAGTTCATTATTTGTGTTCATTCTAAACAAATAGTGTTATTGGCAACTATTAAAAGCGTCAGAAAAAAGGCATCCTAGACTGTTTCATTTATTTATTTTATTTTAGTGATGTTTGTCCTCCAATATTCTGATTACAATATTTATGAAACGAAACATAAAAGGAAATCAATAAACGCGATAAAGCTTTTCTCATCTACAATATTTACTGAACTATGAGGAAGCAAACACCCATCTGGATCGTTTCCCATTTACAATAAAAAAAACTTTAATTTATAAAGTAATATTGAGTTATTTGCAGCAGAATGAGCATGAAATAATTTGATTAGAAAATAATTTATCGAACTGTTTTTTATATGGTACTTACATAGAAGCTTTTACTATCGTTTTGTTTAATATTTTATTTGAAATGTGTCCTAAGTCTGGTTTGAAATACGAAGCAGAAATCAAGGGATCGAGGATAAACATGTGATTTGGAAAACTTATTTCTATTAACCGGAAAAATAAATTGTAAACATCTTTTAACATACTATCAAATGACTCATTTTATTCCGACACACTAATAAAAATAGTCTAACAAATGTAAACAATTAATTCTCAGAATATTTGTTTAAAATTTTTGTTTTATAAAATTGTTTATTCAAAAAGTTTTTATAAAAATTTATCTATGTTTAAATCAATTCATAACCACAATGAACAACAAAGAAATTTAATTTAAATACAAACTTACATTTCAGGATCTCAAACTTGTCGAAGTTTCGACGAAGAGTAGAAGCAGAATGATTTTCTAGTTTCACTTCATGTAACTTTGAACAAAAATAATGGTTGCAGGCTAAGCAGAAAACTGTTAATATGCAATCATTCTCAAATTCTATTGGTTAATAAAAGTAATAAAGTCCAAATTGAACCAATCAAAACGGTATGATTTGACACACCTTCCAGAAACGTTGAGATAACGAAGTTGGTAAACGTCACATGTAAAATAATTTTAACAAAATGTGTTCCATTTGATCAAAGTTCAATAATGGGTGTGTGATCATAACTGTTAAACGGAACATCTACTTTAGAAAATATTTGTAATAATTCCTTCAATAAAATAATTAATAATGGTTAGGTACGTACATTACAGGAATCACTTATTGAAATACCTTCTAAAGTAGGTGTGTGCTTTTATTTATAGCTATCAAAATAAAACAGCATTTCACGTTAACAAATTGAAAATATCTCATTATTTTTGTTAAAGAGATCGTTTTGATCTTAATTTATTTTTACTAGATATTTATTGAATATTCTGATATAGGAATAAAAAACACAAATATTCTTTTTACAAGTATGGCGAAGTACGTCAAGGAGGTACATAAAATAAAGGGTCCTTTTTAATATTTTGGTGTTTTAAATCATTTCCGTAAATTTATTGAAATATTACAAAAGTTTATAGACTGAAGATATTGGACGCTTTTAATTTATATTAAACATCTGAAATGACGTCCAATGTGTGTATATCAAGACTCGGAAAAGATTTTTTTAACTGAAAATTTTCTTTTTAAATATAATTAATAAATAAAAGTAATTCGACCAAAATAATTTTAATTTCCTAAATTTTTAAAATGAGCAAATATTCTTTATTTTTATCAAATGACATAAAATTAAAGATAAAATGAAAAAAAGTTTTTCGGTCGACATGTAAAATGATAAAATTTTCTTGTATAATTGGAAAACCTATCCATTAATGGGTAGAGCATTAGTGAAAATGTATTTATTTGATTAATTTCTATAAATAACTCATTTACATTAAGCTCTACATATTTTATACGGGCATAATATTATCTGAGCTGAGATAAGTAAAATTTTGGAAAAGATCTGGAAAAGAAAAATCAAGATAAAGCAACTAAAAAATATCCTAATAATAAAAGTCATGATGGAAGTGTAAACAAATTACTCGAAGCAGCATCTCCGAATGCCCATCTAGAATAATTCGATGAAGAATCTATTTGTTCATATTTTGCTTTGTTTTTTAACCATAAGGTTTCTGAAGACGTTTAGTAACGTCAACCTGTGGTATGACAAGGAAACAATTGTAGGCAAAGCGTTTACTACAAAACGAAAGTGATCACGAAACTTGTCAAAAGTTCGAAATAACATGTAAATTCCCTATCTAAGAAAGAAAATTATTAAATCGAAAATAACTGCTTTATAACTGCATATAATATAACTGCACATTTATAACTGCATATAATATAACTGCACATTTATAACTGCATATAATAACTGCACAATTATAACTGCATATAATATAACTGCACAATTATAACTGCATATAATATAACTGCACAATTATAACTACATATAATATAACTGCACATTTATAACTGCATATAATATAACTGCACATTTATAACTGCATATAATAACTGCACAATTATAACTGCATATAATAACTGCACAATTATAACTGCATATAATATAACTGCACAATTATAACTGCATATAATAACTGCACAATTAAAACTGCATATAATAACTGCACAATTATAACTGCATATAATATAACTGCACAATTATAACTACATATAATATAACTGCACAATTATAACTGCATATAATATATTACCAATAGATCGAAACATGTATATAAACTATCTAAAAACTTCATTATTTTTTTGAAAAAATGTCCATGTATGACGTCATAGACATTTATCTAAAAATCTATATTTTTAGTGAATATCTCAAAAGCGAAGAATCTGAGAACCCTACAAATGTATTACCAACAGATAGGATAGGTTAAAAGAATAGAAAATTTTCAGAATCAATCAATGGTCAAAAAGAGATATTTTGGCATTAAATCAGCACTTTTTGACCATAGAGTGATTACTGAACATTTTCTGGACATTTAACGTACGCTATCTGATAGAGTAAGGTCCTGTTTGTATCTGTTGGTAATACAGATACTTTTTTTAGATATTCCCTAAAAAAATATTTTATTGACGTTAATTTTTTAGATTAATGTCTATGTCATTTTTTCAAAAAAATAATGATGTATTTAGGTAGTTTATATACATTTTTCTGTCTATTTGTAATGTATTATATGCACCCAAAATGCATGTTTTTCTTGCTTAGATGGGGCATTTAAATATTATATATGGCATTGATTTAAATAACCATTTTTTGTAAAATAATGTACTTTTAATAATTATAGGTATTTTGTAATAAGTATAATAATAAAATATTAAACTAATTGATGAACAACAAAAAAAATAAATTGATCGGTGATAAAATCGATAAACAAACATAAATTTTTCGATTTTCATAATTCATAAAATTTATCAGAATATCAGAAATCTAAACATTATTTTTTAAATGTTGATCTTTCTATACTGAAAAAAACAGACAACCAGACTCTTTGGATAATTAATTATTTCTATTATTGATTAGCTAATTATAAATTGTGACATTTATTATTAGTTAATTGCATCAGTGATTGTTTGTTATTTATACAACTAATAAAAGCACTCGGCGCATACAATCCTCGCATATGCTTCTACGAAATCAAAGCAGGTGAAAAGACTTTATAGAAAGAGAGAGACTTGATAGATTACGATATAAAATAGAAAAATAATCTTTCTGTAAACAAAATAATTATCCCTCAGAAAAGATTATTTTGGAACAGTCAACGTGAAATATTTTTGTTAACTATAATCGTGTAAATTCCGGCTTCATAAAATGCTTTTCTTATATAATGTTAAATTGTTAAAAAGTTTTTGATGGTTTAATTATTCATTTTTGAAATGATTTTCTTAATCTTTAAAAATTATTTTACTTTTAATTCCTGAAGATTAATATTCGCAGTAGTATATTAAATTTCTTTTCAATGCTAAGCAAGAAGTATATCAATATCACTGTTGAGACGCTTGTAATAAAAAGTTTTAAAATGAAAAGTATGGAAAATGATGAAGATAATAATTTATCAAAATTTTAACTTATGAAATTTAATATTCGAAGTGTTTTTAATGTGGAAAGATTTATTTTGTGATAATTATCTTTTTAATTATTGGTAGATAAGATGTAGGAAATTTTTTGGTTGAATATTCATTTACATTTAATTTACGAAAGTACAAATATATAAGTTAATTAATAAAAAAATCGGTGTTACAATCTGCAGTAAGTAAATTCATAAATGATTTTAATGAAAACGAATATGACAACAGACACAAACATGAATTGGAACCTTTTAATTGGAATAAACTGTTTAAAAGGATTAATATTGAACTTATTTTATATATCATATAACTACAATTTACTTATCTATCGAATACTTTCAAATAAACATTTATATATATATTACAGAACCTGATACTTATACATACAATTAGTTTCAAAATCTTTTAAGATTGTTATAAATTTCGAGTTTGTTATTTTAATAATTGATAATAGTCAATCAAAAGAAGTGTAGGATGAAATGACGTCAGTGGTATGACATAAACATCTGTTGTTTATTATTGTATATGTTGCGTGTTTAATAGTAAAAAAAGTTTACAATAATCAACCTCATTACACTATACGACTACTAGGTATGCTATTAATAGTCGAGTATTACCTCCATTTATTTGTCTTAATTAGGGAGTAACCTTTGAACAATTATCTCAATCACTCGATACTGCACATGTTCGGAGCTCACCTCAAGGTAAACATAAAATCAATGAGCATGTGTTTGCTAACATATATGACGTACATGACCCCCCCCCCTTTCTTATTTACCCTAGAAGATATAGTGAATGCTAATTAGACTTTTTATGAAGTCGAATTAGAATAATAATCGTGAAGATAGCAAACTAATCGTACAGATTGAAAACCGATCAATCAAGTCAACTTTAACCCCAGGTTTCAGCTGAAAGTGGTGATCATGCTTCAAGGGAACAATACATGGTGATAATCATTCATTCAGCTGATGCGTAAGTGTGGTCGGCGATAAGGAACATCAAAGACCATTTTGTGAAGTCTCCCGATTCAATCAAGACATGGAATAAAATAGAAAGATAAAAATAAAAATATTATAAAAATGAAAAAATGAAAAAATGACAAAAATATTTGTTTAAAATAATCTTAAATTCAAGATTGTTTGCATAAAACCTTTAAATCTATAAAAACAATAAAATCCTATTCATACACTGAAATAAAAACGGTATTTAAATAAAAGAACATTCTATTATTCTCGCTATCACATATTATTTGGTACTATAAAACTAAAATACATACTTATTGAAATACTTTTACAATTATAATTTATAAAACTGTATTAAATATCTCTCTTTTCAATTAAAAGAGATCATTGATCATTGAATACTGGGCATTACCTGCTAGCTGTTGTTAATTTTTCATTATACATTTAGATAAATTGTATTTGCTCTTAAAATTTTGAATAACTAAACTGAATTACTAACAGATTTATAACAAAACTTTTATAAATTAACTAAAAACTGGAATTTTCAAATTTTAACATATGATAAAACATATAAAAATTAAACGTTTCCCATATTGGATAAATATCTATATATTAAAATTAAATAAAATGTTGTCTCATATTTTTGTAGCTAGCTCTTTCAAACAAATATATTTTCAACTATTTAAAAATTCTATATTTCAAAAAATCTGTGTATGAAGTTGAAAAATCAAATTTTTAAAATAAAGATAATTTTCATCCACAATAAAATAATTAATCATTTATTATTATTGAATGTGGTGACGAACATGGTGAAGAAATTTTTTATATTTATTGTATTTTAGAATTCCTGTTATAGGTTTTATTTATACCTTCAATCATTTTTGAAACTTATAAATGTTTTCTTATTTTATACAAAATATTTGATTGAAATCATTGTTGCACTCCACGCGCTCAGAAACAGTTTACTAGTTATTTATAACTTCTGCAACAACTATGAAATGTTATCTTTAGACGAGTGATAAAATAAATAAACGATTTCGGATACAGGTTGTCATGTCAGTAGACACATACTTAATAATAATGTTTGGCGTCATTGTCCTCTAATTATTATAATATTTTCTTTATATAGCTTGCAGAAAAATGAGACAATTACGTTTATTTATTACATACAATACTTTTGTTAGATAATTTGTGTCAATATAGAACACATTCTGAATATCTCTCCATAATAATTATCTAAAATACACTCAGAAGAATATGGAGATTTATTTATTCATATTTTAAAAAATTTTATGGATATAATAAGATGGAATATTGATTGAATATTGATCTATAAACGATTAAATTTAATTCGAAAAAAAATCTCGTATTCAACTTTTTATCCTAAAGAATTATTATCGCTAAATTGTCCTGTGTATTATATACATTCATAAATTTGTTTTTTTTGTGCTCAATGAAAAACTTTACTTTAGTTAACATAGTTAAAATATTCAGTTAATGCAATTTTATTTTTTATTATTAAACCTCGCATATTTAAAGGATTTTGGTATTTTGTAAGTAGTGCATGACAATAAACCATCACAATTATTCATCGAAACAATCACAATTGTTCACATTAATATATTAAAACATTAAATTACAAACGATCAGTGGATTGTAAATATAAGTCCTTCTAAAGAAAATGGTGGCTTTAAAAAATGTTAATGAGTAGGTATTCAAAAACAATTGTTTTCATTTTATTATTACCTGCAAATTCGTATTGATTGAAAGATATTCAAAAAATTTTGTGAAATTAAAAAATATTTTAATATTATATATGGTAAGAATATGTAACTAAAACATTTCTGAGAAAATAAATATAGAAAGCAGGTCACTAGACATGTCTATGAAACGGGATTCAGTTGTTGAAGGATTTTAAAGACATCATTTGAAACGGTTTTGAATATCTTCAAGTACCATCAACTCTACTTTTTAATTTTATACTTATTTAGTTTTAGCTGAATTTATTCATTAACAATATTATGGCGTCTGGAGAGGTTATTTATTCTAAAAGTCCATAAATATAAATATGTATTAATTGATATAATAAAATCGTATTCTATTCTTCCATTGCAATAATATTCAATTATGCCGTTGTAACCAATAATTAAAAAAATGAGATTCCAGTAAAAGTCAAAAATTTGACATCGAAATGTTACAATTTCATTTATAGTTATATAAAATTATTCAATCACAAATAAAGGTTTTTGGCAGTTGCATTATACAATCAAAAAAGAATGTTTCTGAATCTTGGTTTGTGTTTATCAAAATATAAACAATTATAGTTTCAAAGTCAGAATAATTTCACCTTAGGATCATAATCAAAGATCTTGTCTCTAGTTTACAATTACGCAATATTTATAAATTCTTTGATTTGGAAAACATACCTCCAATTGTTATGTTTATATGCACCCTAAAGTATCAAACTTTTGATAAGGATAAATGAATAGTTTTGAAAGGTGTGTCAAAGCGCGATAACAAGTAATACAGCCGGCGCAAACGGCGTAGTTAAAGATTTCACCTCTGAGAGGGTCATCAGGAGGCGGTTTGAAAACTTAATCTTGTTTACAATCGATAAGTTGAAAGTTGAAGAAAAAATGTTGAAATAGTGCTTATTATATTCAGTATAATAAATTGTATGATAGGTAATTTATAAGTATATTATGATAATTTTAAATACGATAAAAATATATTTTCTTGTTTATTAATATATAACTTCAATTCAAATCACTTTCAGCCCGATATTCGGAAAAATTATTGATATATATTTTTTATAATACGAATGAAATTTGTTTTTTATTACATTAAGATACAACTAATCATTAAATTTTTTATCTATATTTATTTTATCTATTTATCTATTATATCTCCCAAGACTCGTAATTGTTTTTGACCCGACTTTGTGGTCAGATTATAATTGTCTAATGTTCTTTTTATTTGAAGCACAATAAAAGGTAATCTATAATATTTACTGTCTGTAATCAAAAACATATGTTTTGATGTCTCCTTTTATATATCTTTTATATTACCATTTTAAACATAACATATTTTTATTATTTATATTAACTGTAATACTTATAAGTATATATAGCGCAAAACTTTTCACACAATCATGATACAAAAAATAAATCTCATGGATATAATAAATGAAAAACTACAGACTCAAAGTTTATAAAAAGAGTTTATTAAATAAAACAACTGGAGGCCTTTCGTCTTTTAAGGACTTTTTCAACAGTAAAATTAAAAGTGAAAATATAAAATTGTTTAACAATTAATAAAATATTTAAATTTGAAAAAATCGTCTAATTATAAAAATACAACAACATTTTTGAATTTTTAACATCAAGAAATAACAAATGTCATACGAAATATAATGTGAACAAATCAATTAATATGATGGAAAAACATGTTAACAAATAAGACTATACAATCAAACTAAACTCAATGTTGGTAAAAATACAATCCAATTATCTATGACATAAATGATTACGAATAAAGGCAGACAAACAAACAAATATAAGTGAAACAACCAAAAGCCAAACAAATTAAGCTAAAAAACAAAAG
>JAUZNC010006328.1:0-32572 GCA_034780395.1 Vannuccia rotundouncinata | reverse complement strand
AATTAGTCAATCAATTGTCAATATAGTCAGTATAATAATAAGTTGCAAACACTAAAAAAACTCAAGATAGAAAAAAATTTCTGGCTTTTAATGCAGTTTCTTTGAAAGGTGGACATTTCTTCAAATTGTGTACTGAAACCATCAAGTGTTGTTTACTTTACACAGCATGCTAACATTCATCCCAAAAACATGTGTCTGATTCATGACAATGCTAAACCACAATGTTAAGAGAAATACTCACAATTATAGGAGACCAAAATATCCACCTACTTAAATAACCACCTTATTCTGAGTTACTTCCCAGACTTCAACATGTGCAACAGGTTAATTTTCCATCATTTGAAATCAAGGAGAATTAGGGTGAATAATATCATAATTTCAATGACAGAAAAGATATACAAGAATATCTCAGGCCAATACACTGCTTTACTTCACAGAAGCTATAATGAAAAAACAACTGACAAAATTATGCAAAAATCTTCACTTGATTGTGGCAAAAAATGGTTCTTGTTTATAGTTATATATGTAAAAGACTCTTTTTATATATACTTACATATATACTTTAATTTAAAATCTAATGTAATTTTGAAAAATCTTATTAATTTTAATTCACCCTATATTAAGCATTATTCATATTTTCATAAAAGAAGCAAATAATTATCATAATATGTATTCATATATAATAAAATAATAAAAATATGGACACTAATTACAAAACTAGTGTATGTATATTCCATGTCTTTCATTCTTTAATATGTTAAATATATGAGCCTTTTCCTATTCTTTTAATATAAAATTCTTAATTATATGCCAGATAATATATATATATCCTCTTATATATACATGAAGTGTGGGCTGGTATGGGTATTATGTATATGTATTATGTAGTCCCCATAGGGATATATCCAACATATAATTTAGACTTTTTTATTTTAAAAAATAGAATAAGGCTTTTTTTGTTCCTTTATATACATTTTGAAACATAGGTAAATATATATTTGGAACTAAACAACCTATATATTGAGCAGTATTCATATTAAATTATGTGATTAAATACTATGTAGATATATATATATATATATAATGTCATCAGATGCTTAAAGCACTTGAGTGTGGCCAATAAAAAGCATGTGGTACAATAAAAATTCAAATGAGAAATTAAAATGTAGATAGTAATTTACATAAAACAAAATATAATGAAAAAATTTTATAATATAAGCAGACCAATATATTAAGAGTGGGTTTTACTGTTCCTAGAAAATAAATATTAATTTAACTATAAATTTTATAAAAAATTTCAATGAATATATTTTTTCATTTGTCAGGGTTTGTGCAGGTCTTAAAAAACTGGAAAAGTATTGGAATTAATAATATTCATTCCAGCATAATATTCATTCCAACCCTCCCCTGGGTATGTGAATGCATAAAAAAGCCTGGTATGGATAAAATTTATTGCAATTCTAATTACATTTTTTATAATATATTTTATCAATTACTATAAATTTGTTTTGAAACATTTTATATGTAAGTAATCATTGTATTAATATATTTTATTGTTTAATGAATGTTTAGAAATTTAGACTGAAATAGAATAAATTTTTGCAGGAGATTTTAGTTGTTATTTTACAGAATATCATTAACACTCTCTTATGCAACATATCTAAGTAACAACAAATAAGAATCATGTTTTCAAGTTTTTTAAAATCTTTTTATTAATTTTCAAATATTACCTAAATTCTAATTTTTATTGTTTGTCAGAATTTAATATAGTTTTTTAACATAGTTTAATAACATTTTTATATTAATATGATTAAATACTATACATTCACTAATTTTTGTATATCTATAAATGCAAAATAATTATTCCCTTAATTATCAAGCTAATTTAAAAAATACTTTTATCAGGGCTCCTAGATGTCTCATTTTACCGAAAATCTGTTTTTTTAGAGACTTTGTGTATCATAAACCTGATTTCCCTGTTTTTAGAAATGTACTATTTTATGTTCCCTGTTTTATAGTTTATGTGTTTAATAATATTAAAACTAACTTTCACATGTTTACTGATTATTCATCCGTCCATTTATCAATTATTTTCTGTTGGTAGGTTAAATTTATTATAACTAGGATTACTTTAAATCCTTTAATGATTGAAGCCTTATTTTTTAAATAATTATATTCTATTCTCCTTTGTACATGCTTATATATTAATTGACTAAATTTTCTTATATAAATAAAAATATTTTTTTTAATTGTGTCTTTCAGAATAAATATTATCAACATTTTGTTATTGCAAGACTTCATTACTTATGGCATCTGGAAGCTACAGCACATAGACGCTCAATAATCCAAAAGGTTAGTTGATATTTTTGTTTAAGTAGGACGCTTATATATAATTTTATTAATATGATTCTGTTATGTATTTGAATTGATGAATATAATTAACTAGTTAATCGATTTTTTAAACTAAGTTTGATGACTCATTTTTGTTTATAAACTTGAAGCTTGTATCGCCTAATCAATACTAAATTACAGTTTCCGATTTTACTGAATAACGATATATAATAAAAATAATTGTTAGAGCGGGACACATTTACTATAGAAAGGAGAATATGTCTTATTTATCTGCAGACTAAAATATAACAAATTTCATCATGTTGTTTATTTTCCGTTCGCTTCTCTTTTTTGGTACATTTTTATATAGAAAACATCGCTATAAATTCCTTCCAGCAGATTATATGACAATATTTTAGAACTTTTTCCAAACTTAATATAATTCCGTATTATTTATTGAATGGAAAATAAGTTTCAATAAATGAAGTATTATCATCAACTGGTTTATGTAGATACAATAATTAAATGTTTGCATATTTTGTTGGGTTGTTTATTCTTTTTTTATATGAAAGCTTCTGGATTATCGTAAATTTCTATTTGTCTAATGTCTAGAGAGAGTCTAAAGTGACTTGGTTATGAATAATTTTATATCGAATTATTGAAAACTTAAACAAATCTTTCCCGGTGAAGATATATTCGAGAATTTAATTTTTTCACATATACAGCGCCCAATCTTGTGTTTTCTTTTCTGTTTTAACCTATACCTCTAATTGGATAACTATTTGTAGAAGGAAGTTGGTTTTACTTCAACGTAAGAAATTATTGCGTGTGGAAGAAAAAGAGACAATCCCAATATTAAGTTCGTATGACTTGACCTTGTTTGACATTTTGACAGCATCTTCGACAAATGGCTTTTACTTTTGTGGGAAACAGTGATGCTACTCTGACTATTTCTTCTGTAGACTGGCTATCCCCGTGATGTTAAAAGGAAATTCCTTGGCTTGTTTCGTTTCTTATATTGAATATATTTTGTGGTACATTCCTCCAACATTATAATATTACGAGTTTGTTGCTTCAGAATTCCTGGTTCTTTGTTTTCAATCATGAGTCATACATAGCCGGGAGGTAATCATGACCTCATCAAGATTATCGCTTCTCTCTGTATCGCTCCTCAAAAATCATTAGATAGCTCAACCGCCCACACTAAATTATACTTACTAGAAAGATCGCTGTATGGTTTATATTTCAATATAGAGTTAACTTTTTTTTTGATTTGGCAAAAATGTTAAATGATAATCTACTATTTAATAATATTAGATATTCAACACAATTTTCATATAAATGGCCAAAATACTTGCGGAAGATGTAAGCACATCTAATTTTATAATTTTATAAAACTTTTTATTTTATTTTTTGGAGGTAACAGAATTTTTAGACAGAATGCATTTTTTTATTATAGTATGATGTTAGTTACTACATTTTTAATAAAAAAACATTACTATAATATATCTTACGGTCATTTATTATGAGTTATTGATATCGCTCATTTATGATATATTGATCGGTAATTTAATTTGATATATTGATCGATCATTTACCATAAAAATTAATATTTTGAATTGAATGAATTATAGAAAAACGCTATAAAACTTAAATGTAGTATATTTTATCGATTTTATTTGTTTAAGTTAAATTTAGTATGTTGCCTATATCTGTATCAATGAATATTGTAAATAATATAATTGTCAAATTTCTACAATCTAAATAAACATTTCCTGTGGTGTGTTAGGATAAAATTATGTCAGAAAATCCACCCCACCGATGAGTGAGTCACCCTTGAACCAATGCATTTTCTTATCAGATTGACCAGACACCATTTGACGTCATCTTATCCAGTGAATTTTTAGCTCCCATTTCCTCAAGAGATTTATATATTTTCCTGCCTTGTGTCTTGAAGAATAAATGCTTTATAATAACAGCAAATTTAGTTTATTCAATTTATTACTGACGCACGCAACAAACTAAGTGTTTATTTTGGTTGTAGGCAGTAAAATTGTATGATTTACATTGATTACGTTGTTTAGTAGTTAGGACTTAATCATAAGATATATTTAATACAATATTCTGAAATTATTTAGTTTAACAAACCTATTATTTTTGCTTGCTTCATTTTCTTTTTATTTAAAAAAAGTTTTTAATCTAAAAATAATTCTCTGCTGAAAATATATATTTTTGTTTTCTCCTCCGATTTGATTTTTATATGCTGGACTTTGATGACATTTACTTTTGTGTTATTATACAACATAGATTGAAAAAAAGCAGTAAACATTGATTAAAATTATTTCATGATTGATAGGACACCATTTAGCAAAGGTTTCGATATTAACTCATATTTGTTTTTTATCCAGTTCAACATCTTCATTAATATTAATCTATTTTCGTTTTATTTTATAATTAAGTTCTCAACAACTTCAAAGTAAAATGATAACAATAAAACACATACTAAAAAAATCGCGTTATCATAATTTACTAAATCCTGGCTCTTTAGACCCTCTAGGAATGACGCAACGCTCCAAACTATTGGAACAATTACGTCGCTCTGCAGGGGTCACCCAGGCGACACGGCTCTTCCAAGACATGGATGTAAAGGGAGCCAAATCCGAAGATCCGGATCAGACTCGTCAGCACACCTGTGTGCGTTGTCATTGGAAGCAAGGTTCTCCGGACAGGGTGAGTCAGTTGTCGTTTCTTATGAATAAAATATTACTTCTGCTTTCGGATTCAGTCCCTAAAAGAAATTATCTGCTTAATCAGTTGATTCTATTTTTGTCATTTATTAGTAGTCTTTCCTGGTCTCTCAGATTTAATTAGAGGCTTGTATGAATCTTTAATTAACCAAAGAAGCTGTTTATTTAGCTAGAATTTACATCACCTGAGTGTTTCCATGGTTTGCTCACTTACAAAGAAGGTCATAAATAAGTTAAAGACAATATTATGGGTCGGATTTGTTAACTGAAGTTTTTTGTTTGGATAACCGTTTCGTATAATTGATATAAGAGTATTATTATTAATATTATACGTATAGTAAACATTATTATTTAGAATGATTTGTGGAGAATTGAGATAGTCCGTAACAAATAATTTTCGGGAGAGTAAAACAATCTTGCAAGAAGTTGTTTCTGTTGCATATTTAAAAGTAACAATTTCTGGTAGGAAAACCGTTGTTTTAATATTTTGAAAGTCATTTGTTATAAGTAAAATGACGTCGAATTTAGACACTGATAAATTAATAATCCTGAATTTTGGGCGCTAATAAGAGACCACCCCTCCTTCCGACACGCAGAAAACTGCCCTGTGCTGCAAATTCAACTTCTTCACCGACCTCTTCAAGAACATGTCCTCCTTAAACGTGGCTCCTACCGGGGACATGGGCAGAGGAGGGATCACCTATGGGGACTCTGTCACTCCCGGGGAAGACCGTAAGTTGCGCGGGTCTCATCCAGCCCCCTCTAGTGTTGCTCTAATCTCTGGTTGTCCTTGGATGTTTGCAGCCACCGGCGCCCACCTGGGCCTTCGCATGATCGCAGCAGCCATCAGTCTCTGCCTCCTACTCGGCGTCACTCTCTTCCTCTTTCACATCACCAAACGGAAGCGGATGAACGCCAGCCTCCGTCGGGAACAGCGCGAACAACGAGCCCTGTACCGGCGGCACATCCCCCTCGCGCTCCCCTACCACGAGTTGTACGGTGGGCCGGCCCTCCTGCCCCCACCGCCGCCTTACCCGCTCATCTGTGGGGTGAATACGACCCCCAAGGCTCCTGACGACCCCCCGCCACCGTATGAGCTGGTGGAGATGCTCGGAGGTGTCCGCGAAAGAGACCCCAATATCGGAACACGGCAACAGGTGCAGCCGAGCGCCGGGTACATTCCCTGGAATCCTGCCACGCTCCTGGCCTTCCATTCAGAGCTGACTGCCTCTCGAGGTGACACGTTTTGGATAATAATTTAAATGGAACACGAGTTAGGGGGTATTTTCACTAATTAGTTAGGTCGGTAAAATTTGCACTGACCCAGAACTGAATCAGGTTTTAAATATTCATAATCTAGTCAGACATTTCCATCACTGGTTCCATATTTGATATTTCAGTATTTTTTAAACAAATAACCATATTATAGAGTGATAATGCACACACGATAGAGCGGTGATGTAAGATTTAACTTGTTTACATGCGTTCCCCTGATGATTCAGGTGTTTTCTTTATCTTTTATGAAACTTGTAAGGGGCAATTTTTAGAATATGCAAAACACATTTTCGTCGTTTTTGCAATTTGTTATTGGGGATTATAATAAGGTGTCTTTTCTAGAAGTAAATCATCGCTCGGAAACATAAATTTTATTTATTGTCAGGTCATGTGTTAAATCTGTCGCTTTTATAAAGTTGATTAAAATTCGAGGAAGGGATTTGAAAATTAGTCATGATTTATCATTTATATTTTTAAAATGTGCAATACAAAATGTATAATAGAAGTGAAATAAAAACACTGACAAAATTAACTGCTATTAATAACTAGAATAGAAACTAAATTTTAAAAGAAAAATACTTTTATTTGATTTGGTTTCTGTTGTAGATATTATTATCGTTTAATTATACATTTTTAATATGTGCCTATCTGACACACTCTGACATATTCCATAGTTATGTTTTAATTACGAAATATTTCTCATTTTATTTATTGATTTTAGATATGTTCATTGAGTAGGGAGGATTTAAAATTACAAAAATTTTAAATTCTATAAAATTAATAAATTTTCTAAATATCTTAAAACTTTCGGTATATACAATTTAAAATTATCACAAAATTATATTTATTTATATACAAAGAACACTTTATTCCTGTTAAAATATTTAACTGTCTATTTATAAAAATTCATAATTGCGAAAGTTTATTTGATAATATTATAATGTTCAATACTATGTAGACAGATTTCAATAAATTAGATATTTAGCATTTATTTGAATTAATTGAGCTATTTAGATAGACAAATTAATTGTAATATTCTTGAAAATACATCCTACACGTATTTCGCAAAATTTTTTTGTTTTTAGATTTAAAATGGAATTGACCAAACTATTTATTTCTCTTTCCAAGATGAGTAATTTCACTGACGAAATTGAGTAAACGAATTTAATATATTAATTTCTCTATATTATATTTGGATCATTTCTTTAACTCGTTACAAACAGGCTTTACTTAGTATTAAAAGATTTACTGATATACACGCTATTTCAGCTAACTAAATAATGAAAGCCTCATATTGTGTGATATATAAAATAATCGCATGACTTCGAAAACTCTTGAATTGTTAATGAATATTTGTGAACTTAATAATTTTATTTGCGGTTGTAGACGAAAAATGTTTGTTCATACAGTCTTTATGTTTTACACTGTTTGAGAGAAACTCATTCAACCTGTATTTACTGATTGTATCATCGTCTTTCAGATAACGGAGCAGACCCAACCCGAACCTCGTGGTACCCTCTTCCTCCGTCAGGCGACCCTCAACCCTCCCAGCCGGTAACAACACCTTCTTCCAGTCACCAGGCAGCTCTAGCAGGTCCTGGACCCTCGTCCCCTGCTGTAGCCCCCCCTGACGACACTAGTTCCCTTCCGCAGAGCAGTGGCGGTGACAATAGCGCCCCATCCTACAAAATTTATGGTTTTATCGACGGCCAACAGACACTCTCTTCTGCGCCTCTTTCTGGTGAAGAGAATGGTCCTCCTCCGACCTCACACGAGGACCCCTCTGCGGGGACCAGAGATTTTGTCCATAGAAATCGGGAAAGTGACGTGTGATACTTGGTGATTAACAGTCTCTTATTCCAAAGGAAACTTTATTACCTCCTCAAGTATAGTTTTTATTGACCTCTCTTCTTCCTCAACTGTTCCAATGTTACACAAACAGTCAACTACATTTGAAACCATTCTACTGCATTTATTGAAAAATGTATTTTGAAAAGCATGACACTATAATATATATTATTCGCTGATCTCGCTGTATTACTTCGTGTTTTAAAAATATTATTTATTTATTGTTGAATGACGTTTTTGTTTGAATTATTATTTGAATTCTCTAAATAGTATTCGGAATTATTTTTCTTTTTATTTTTTTGTTGCCGTGTGTGGCTATGATGTTATGATATAGCAACCTTCACCATTAAATATTAGTACTTACAGTATGAAATCTTTTTAACCTTTGCGCATTTTTTTCTTGGCTTTTAATTATTGTGGATTTCTGCCTTTACTGGAACTAATTTATTGTTTGAAATCTTTGTACTTATGCACTATTTAACTAATTTTTATTTGTGTACATACAACACCTTTTAATCTTTAAACGGTTTTATATTCTTTATTCAAATTGTAAGCAAGATCATATTATCATAACTATAATGCCATTTAAAATATCTCTTCTCTATTAGGTATTAATTTAAAATGGGTTTGATATATTTGTTACAAGTGTTTGCTCTAATTTCCTAATTCGATATATGAAATAAACTACTGTGGCTTATAAATTAATATATTCTATTGTCAATTGAATAGCAATCGTCGTATGCAATCGCTCCCCTAAATGTCCCTGTCGGTAGATCTTATCAATATCAAACGAATCGCGTGCCTTTTTTAAGGTGTCTTATCTGCTAAAATATAGGTTTTGAATTAATTAATATAAAATTAACTTATTGATTAGTTTTCCCTCAGGGTCGTCCTCTTCAGTATATCCGTTATATATGTGCCTTATGGATTAGAAATTCATATTTTTGGTGCTCAGCTTATTTCCGTGAGCAAGATGCAAAAAATCGAGATAGACTACCCAGTTACATTAGAATCGTAAAATTTAAGGCAGATATTACACAGAGTAGTTTATTGATAAGCAGAAATTATCGTTATATTGGAACTATTAATTAATATTAATTGACTTAAAAATACCACTCCAATATATATTATACGTAGATAAATTTATACCATTAAAAAAACAGAATAATCAAAATAATCATTTAGTAATAATAAAATATTGAGAGAAGCCTTGAAATAGCCCCATTTATTTAAAACTGGTACATACATGCATAATATACTGAACATCTTCCGTAGGTGACACTGCTTTCTTATTTTTAAGTTACCAATTACAAATATCAACAAGAACATTATTTTGCAAAACAAAAAAGGACAAAGGGTTAAACCATTAAATATAGTATATTTCGACTTTAAAATACGCTCAAAATACAAATATCCTTGCGCGAGTAAAGGGCTTAATTATACAAAACATTTATTAAAGATTTTTCGTTCAACCAGTCAAGATAGTAGATACACAAATCAACACACGCAGGATAGTGTCAGTTATAAACACTGAGATACACAGTTGCCTAGGCTATCTCGATTCACAAAACATGGTATAAAGAAAGCGCACACAGAGAGTTGATACAACAGAGACATGCTTGGACAATCCGAATAAACAGAACTAGCTACTAAAATACATGGGTGTTGTTGACCGAGGAAATTGTGCTAGATTAGCACGATAACAACGTGGACTATTATGAGATAAAATATGAATGACACAATGTACATGGGAAATCGTAAACAAAACACACCGACCCAAAGTTATACTACTTAAAAAATACTATTGGAAAACTTTACAGTTTTTTGGTTGTGAGTAGTATGCTTGGGCGAGTGTATTTGGACTAGTGAATCATTGTAAATCAGACAAAGCCGAAACCTTTGGTCTGAATGGCTTGTAAAAGTTTGTCTTTAAGGATCTGTTTTGAGGAGTAGAGCGGTATGTAAAGCCGAGAGATACACGTGTTGGCAGTGGGAAGATGGCAGTCGTCGGCCGGTCGGATTGTGATGGTGGGCATTGGTTGAAAGCCTTGTTCACTAGCGGGCAGTGCGGGACTTGACGTCCAGAAGTAGAGCTGAAAGAAAGTTGTGGATGCCAATAAAAGAAACATTTCAATTTGAAAATCTTTACAATGGTCATATTTGAAAGCGACACTTATTTCGCCTGCACACGGAGGAAACCTTGTTATAATTTCACACTACCTACCAGATCTTGTCTCTGCCGATGATTCATGGCCCGTATAGTGTGCCAGAACCAACGCTTAAATTTTGTGACGCGGTCGCTCCCGGTGGATCCCGATCCGCTCTCGTCGTGGAATGTTGTATAGCTGGTGAGAACGTCGACATCAATGTCCCCGGCACCGTTGAGCAAGAGACGGAGATCCTCAGCTGTGAGACCATCCAGACAGTGGCGAGGGATCACATCGAAGACACCCTTTCTCATTTGCTGAAGGAAGATCAACAGCCAGGTGAACACAACCGCCAGCTCTCCAATGAACGGATAAGGCAAGACCAACTCACGTCCAGCGGTTCCTTGACAACCTCGACAAGTCGATACTCGGCATACCTCTTGACATACTCAAAGACCGTCTCTGGGGTCACCTCGATATTGTCGCCGTCCTCCAGCAGGTGAACCGTCTTCCTCCGCACTCCACCGCCCTCCTCGACACAGCGCTCCAGGACGAAGGTCAGCTGGTAGTCGGCCAACTCAGACAATCCGCCGTCCTCGGCAGTGACAGTGCACGCGAGCAGCTGACGGAGGCCCTCGTACATCGCGGGGTCGAAGAAAGCGAGGTCGTGCCAGTGGATTGGCCGTCCTAAGAGGTGCTTCAGAACGTGTCGACACAGCGTCAGGGGACAAGTCTCGTTCATGAGCAGGCACATGCCGAGAATACGACCCACGTTTCTTTAAGGGGACACAACAAATAGAATCTTCTGATCTAAACTGGACACAGACAAGGTCAACACCGCTCACCGATAAGCTCCATTCCGGGCGGTCTCCTTGGCCGTGTCCTTCAGGAAGACGGTCCGCGGGGAGTAGAACCCCGTCAGTCCAGGTTGCCAGAACAAGGGCACATTCTCGGCCTCGAGGGTCGCGATCGCCGGATTTGTCGTTGTTGTCGAAGAGGTCATCACCCGGATGGTGGCTTCGTCCATTAACGGGGTCTCCAGTGTTGCAGAGGGCACCGGAGCGCTGGCCGTATGAGTGAGGGAGTGGACAGCTCCGGCAGCGGAGGAAGGAGGGGTCGAGGCCAGCTCGGAACTGCTCAGAATACTGTCAAGAAGGCGGACCCCAGAGGAGGCTGCTGCTGCATCCATGGAGCTGAGGACACCGCTGCTGCTGGCATCACGACTAGCGGGGAGAGAGAAGGGTGGACGGATGTACAGGAGTTCGCCAACCGATCAATCAATTGGGGGAGCCTTGAGAAAGGATTATTCAGTCACCTTTCGTGATCCTCGATGATCCTTCTGGCTTCTTCAACACGCTGTCTGAGCACTTCTTCGTTGGACAAGAGCATGATGAGGTCGGTGGTGGAGAACTCCATCAACATGCCGGTCACCTTGGCTGTTCGAGATTCTGATGAGGAGGAGGAGCTCACCCTCTGGACCATGTGATAGAGACGATCGCCCATCTGTCGCTTCTGGGCCCAATAGCCGGCCCCCGGGCCCGAGGTGCCGCCTGGTATTGAGGGCAGACCACTCGAGTGTGTGCTGGCAGTGTTGGCGGCTGTAATGGACCAATCCCATTAGAGCAAAAGATACAAGGGGACATAAATGGGGACAAAAATATCAAAAGCACAAAATACAAATACATTACACAAAATTTTCAATGTTAAATTAAACACGTTTTGTTTTCGGATTATATTCGTTCTTTTACATTAATTACTGATACAAAAAACAGCTTTTACGAAATATTTCAATGCAAAAACCAGACACCTAAATAACAATAGAGGCAACAAAATATCTTAATATTATGTAGTTTTAGTAAAGTCAATTATCCATATTTTGTATTAATAATTACTGTGACGTGCACTCCCTCAATATTATATAACTCTACTGTTCATAAATGATTTCTAGGTTGCTTTATCCAGTCAAAAAATATCCATTCTAAATTCTGGTAAGTACTTCGTTCATAAAACAGGTAAAACACTACCCCTAATTTAACTGCATACATATGGTTACAGAAAAGGTCCGTAATCTAGTGCAGTATTGCTTTATAATTATATATGTTTGAAATATATACAGTGTTCAACTCGCCTCTGCAGAAACGACTCAGTATTTACTTTTTTAATGTGTTGAAAATATAGCAATAGCCAGGTATACTAAGGAATTGGATTGTGAAGAATAACAAGCGAAAAACAATAAAGAACTGGAAACACTCCAACGGGAATTATTTTAATGTAAACTGACATGATTTATGAGGTGTTAAGAGCATGAATCAATCACTTAATATTACCACATCAAGAGCAGAGAGAAAAAGAGCGGAAGATAAATACGATGAAATAAACAATAATATAAAAAGCGTTTGTTCTACTGTCACTCTAATCAATGATTTGATTAATTGATAATAATTCAGAGGTGTGCTTTAAATGAATGTGCTATGTGAGGCGTATTCTATAGAGAATCATTAATGAAAATTAATATAGCTATCGTGGAAATGTACCAGACAAAATCGTGTCTGGTATTTAAATAAGAATTAGAATATAGTTGTGTTAAAAAAACGAGAAATAAAATTGTGTTTAAAACATGTAATTTGATGACATTTGGAATTATTGCAAATATAAAATCCTCACTAAGAAATTATAAGGAGATAATTATAATAATACTATCGTGAGAGTTAAATAGAAAGAAGATACCCTCTGAGCTTCGTACCTGATGTAAGATCGGGGAGTCCGTGTGCCGCATAGATAGACGGCAGTTGATTGCTCGGGTAGAACGGTTGCGCATTCACAGACAAGGTCGATGTTCGTCGCCAAGAGCTGCCCCCACTACCTCCAGTGGTTGCCGATGACAACTGGCCACCAGCTCCACCGCTGGCCGAGTGCCGTTGACTCAAGGACTGGAGAAGAGAAGCGCCACCCGCACTGGTTGTGGTCGTGGACCCAACACGATTGGTCAGGGTGACACTACCAACGTTGCTAGGGGCGGTTGTGCTCGAGTGCAGGTTGTCAGAGATACTGCGCCGATTGCGAGTCATCTGAGGGAACCGTTGATCTGTGAAGAGACACAATGCTCGTTCAGACTTTAATGTCCAATTTTCAAGTTTATTAGTTTAATAGATGAAAAAACAATGTTTGAAAGTCGTCGTCGTTTAGAATGTTGTTATTTGAATAAGAAGGTAACTTGTTGCTAAAAGTTAACCAAAACTCACAAGTCTGGGACTGTAGGCCTTCCAGGTTGGGGAGTTTATCACCAGAGAGCACCGCCTCGGCAAAGGCAGTGAAGAAACTCCTTGCGACCCCGCTTCCCTCGCCAGGTTCATCCCTGAAGGTCACCTTCACTCGATGGCAGGAGAGCGGTGGAGTGGACCCGGAAGAACTGCTCCCCAGGTTGTGCCGTTTAGCGTATTCCATATTGAGCTGCCGGATTGTGCTCACTATTAAGGCACCGCGTTCCCGTTCAACCTACGCACAAAAGAGAGTCATAAATACTTAAAGAGACAAAACAACATCAAAGGGGTTTCCAACAGTTACCTCAAGGGTGAGATCTCGTCTAGTGCTATTCCTAATTCTTTCCATTTCACGACGGAAGCGGGACTCCTTGATTGGAAAGCCTCCCAGTTCGAGAATTACACTACGCGGCTCTGAGCCAACATCCTCAGCGAATAGACGACCAAACATCTCCAGGGTGACGTGCCAGCGGGAAAGCAGGGTTCCAGGGTGGCCGACCAGGTCGAGGAAACTGCGCGGTTGTTGGGGGGTTGTGCTGCCTATATCGGTGAGCAAGAGAGAGAAGCGGCTTCATTATAGATCAAAGAGAAATACATAACATAACCTTTATTCCACACTACTGAATTGTAAATGTACCCTCTTGAATGGAAGGTCCTTCTCTGGGCGAATCAACGGAGGAACCCCAGTGACTCATCATGCCCAGATGGATGGGTAGACGATCGTTGCGCTGAGATCTGAGACGAGTCATGTCGACATCTTCGGGAAAGTATCTGGACAAAGCATATTTAATGAAGAGCAAAGGGTATTCCAATATTGGTAGAATTGATAAACTCACTTGGTTGTCCCAAACAGGTCCTCTCTTCGACACCCCGGATGCAGTAAATGCGGCTTCCTGGCCAGACACAGGGCCTCTGACAGCGGGGTCTCAATGGGGTCCAATCCCACTCCCGCTAAAGAGAGAGTGCTTTCTGACCGGCGGAAGAAGGTGTCCTCTCGCTTGGACCATTGGATAGTGGAGATTGTACCTGAACAGGCAGGAGGAGACACTTTGAGGACATAACCTGCAAGTTGTTCACCAGCACCGTCTTTATAGTCAGTCACTAACCTTGAAGAGTGGAGCTGGATCCGGGCGTGGTGCCCACCGTCTCTTCATCGGCCACACTTTCCCCACATTCGGATCCAATTGTTGGCCGCAGACTGCAACGGTCCTCCTGTAAGGTAACGAGACACGCGTATTGTAAGGAAAACACACGCACCCCACGGGCACAATCAACGCGCCTACCTGTTCGTCGTCTATGTCCTCTTGATCCGGCCACATGTATTGGTCCTCCTCCGGGACGATAACAGGTGGCGGCGCGGGCACCCCGGCGGTGGAACTGGTGGCACTGCCCTCGGTCCAGGACTCGAAGGACTTCACCAGGTAAAGGAAGGCGTCCAGCGCGTAAGCTATGTGCTTATAGCTTGTGAGGTCAATCACAGGGAGACTGTCCGAGTGCTCGTCGGAGCTGGACCTCATGATGGACAGCATGTAGTTAAGCAGGTCATGTCGATTGTTCTCCCCGGAACTGGAGGAGGATGCTGCAGAGGCGGTACCACCTGCTGCCCCTCCACCGGAGAGAGCCGGCCCACTGCTGAGGTCTGTGCCGCTGCTGGCCTGCCCTCTGCGATGACTGCTGGGGGCACTGCGACCTGTGTGGTGGTGGGAGGTTCCTGCTGTGGACCCGGGGTACATGGATTCTGCGGGGACAACAAGCGTGATAACTCGTGATGCATTACAATTGGGATAAAACACAAGATCAGAATCTGGGTTAAACATTTACAGATAAAAATAGAACGACAATAACCTACGGTCTACTTGGAAACTTCCTCCACGACATGGGTACAGTTGAGTCTGTGTAACAAAATTAGTAGACAACTGCAGACACAGCAAATATTGACAGAATAATAACGTTTAGAGATGGCTGTATAGTCATCATGAGAGAAACTCGAAAATATTTAAACCAACGGTAACGGTAGTAGGTTGTTAGCTCAATGTTTAAGAATTGGAGGGCAACCTACGCACTGTATGTATATAGGATTAGCACAAACTAGGCATTTTTGACATATCATAAAAAAACTGTAAGAGGTGTCGACATAATTTTATATGCATTGGATAGCGCCGTCGCAACTTTATCGGTATTCCAAATTTCACGTTGATATCTTTCATAGATCTTTAGTTATAGATTCATTCGTATTTTTTCTTTTTCAGACCCAATAATTACCCCTAAACTTCAACCAATATTGATAATTTGTTCAATATACGTTAGAAATTGGCTGAACTTGAAAAAATTGAATTTATTTAGCTTTTGATCTAAAATTGGTCGTAAAACACAATGGTATTAATGTTCATATTCAACAAAAAAGTTGATTACATAAATTGTTGAACATAGTTTAACTAGTTTTAAAGTGCACACACACCTGTAAGTTTGTTGAGTGCAGAACCAAATCTCAACTGCCCTTCGACTGAATCCATCACACAACACAACCACAGCCAAACAGGACCAAAAACACGGCCCGTAGAAGCGCACAGTGCCATCTGCTCAGCTGCAGTCAGAAGTGGTGCAGCAGCGGCCGCTGATGACCTCGAGGATGTCAGAGCTGCCGAAGTGCGTGTCTCGGAGGTGATGGTAGTTGTTGCAGCCGCAGCGGTGGTGCTCATGTCCGCAGCTGTTGCGAGAGGAGCAGGAGGGGCAGTTTGCTGCCTCATCTGGATAAAGAGGTCCCCAATCAACCGAACCACCGAGGCAAAAGCTCGAGTTAGCTGGATCTGAGTTGCCTGAATTCCACACTAAAGCGAGAGATAAACTCGATCGGTGAGGATCTGGGTCAACAGTGGGAACTGCTCGAAGCCTACCTCCTTGTTCTCTGGTGTCGCCGGGTTTGGAGCGGACGGTTGCAACTGGAGACCCGCGATGGCACTTCGACGTCCACTCTGCAGCAAACCTTGCACAACCGTACCCGCTACACTAACCGAGCTGGCAATACCCGACTGCCGGCCCCCTGACTCCGCACCGGAGCCCGCATTGGAGCCAGCACCACTGGCAGCACCCGGCGCACCTTCAGTGGCATTACGATTGGTGCGCAACGCCCAAGTCATCCAGGCTGGAGCAGCAGCATTACTGGCCGAGCTAACCCCCCCAGTAGCGGCCCCCGCTGCAGAGCTAGAGCTTGTCACCTGTCCACCGATGGTGAGACCTTCCCCTAGAGTTCCAGAAGCTGTGTTGGCCGCAGAACTCGTCAGGGAGGCGGCTGCCGTGCTGTAGAAGGAGGGCCGGAAGGAGGCCCCACTGCTCATGCTGCCGTAGCGAGCCCCTGTCGAGCTGAACCGGTTGGTGCGGGAGAAGTCTTCGATTTCGATGGTGTTCATCTCGTTGCTCTCGTTGCTGAGATCTTCATCCTGTAAGCCATACCAGAATACACTGATCCTGATCCACTTAAGAGACGGGCAGTAGCAACAAGGCAACACTCACGTCGGTCCTCTGCGAGGAATCGTCATCCGAATCACTGTAGGGGTCCCTGCTATAAGTCAATCTGTCCAGCGCGCTTCGGGCCGCTTGTGTAGCTGATGACCCCCCACCACCACCTCCTGCCGCCGTTGCCGTGGAGCCACCCACCGCCGTTGTTGATGGGTTGGCGGTAGAGCCGGTGACACGTGATCCACTGACAGTTGTGGCGGCGGTAATGTCCAGGTCCATAGCAGCAGTGGAGGAGCCCGCAGTGGATAGATTGGTACCCAGACTTAGATTGTCCCCCCCTCGACCGCCAGGATCGCTCTCATTAGCATCAACCAGTCCAGTAACACCTCCACCGACGGTGGACACCCCTCCACCTGTCTCGCCGGTAGAGTCTAGATCGTTGCCCACGGCGCTGCAGACAGAGTCACTGTCAGAGTCTGATTCGCGGAGAATACCGCCCATTTCGCCGTCATTGTCAGAGTCGTCATCTTCTACAACTTCGTCCATTTCCTGTGAGATAGATTCAAATAAAACTTAGTGCAACAACAATACTGGGATACGTCTTAGGATGATCCATATGATCACAAGTTATGGAAAAATGTAGTGTTTTACACTCTTATTGAATATAACATCGTCTGAATTTTTTTATAATAAAACATTAAATCACCAGATTCATAATTTTATTAATTATCTTAAATAAAAAATAGTTTTAAAACTTATGACCATCTTAATGATAATCCCATTTCATCACAGTTTATTGTAATATAATATAGTAAAACTTCTTCTCCGATCCTTCTTCAACAATCAAATCTCAAGAAATCTGCTAAATTCCCTCAAAAGCAGCAGTCAATAAAGAAGCCACATAAGAATAAAGATCGGTGTGTTTATATAGCTAATTTATATATCTAACCATTTCCATGTCAGTGTCCATCTCATTGACCGAGTGCAGATCTTCATCATCATTGCCAGCTACTTCGTCGGCCAACAACCCCCCAGTGCTCCCCCCACCTCGTCTATTGGTCAGAGGGGAGGAGGCCAGCAGAGAGGAACCACCAACACCAGCACTACCTCCTCGAACCCCGCCACTGCTGCCACGACCAACTCCTTCAGTTCCACTCAGACTTCCCACCAACGTGTCATCGGCCGCGTCATCATCCCCAACACCAACCAGACTAGTGTCCCCTAATCCAGGACTCATGGGCTGAAGTGACAAAGAGGGAACATTCAATTTAGATGGTTTTCTGAAATACAAATCATCCGAATCATCTTAAATGGGCTAAATAAATAATTAATCAGAAATGAAGAATGTGATATAAATCGCTGAACAACTCTATAATATTAACAAAAGCAACATCTTCAATTAACAACGTGTCACTTACTCTGTCGTCTTCTCCACCACCCGAATTACCATGTTCGTCACCATGGAGACCGAAAACGCCACCCAATCGACTTGTAAGAGGGTCGGCTGAGAATAATTCTTCGCATCCCTATAGAGCAAGAAACTTAAATAGTAGATAGAAGGCTCAACTATAAAAATTGAAGAGATTATCAAACGACATTCAAGCATAAATTATAAATATTTAACAATGTTTGTAATATAATATGTATATTATCACTATCATTATCATTATCATCACTATTACCACTATTGTTAAGAATAACTATCTTATTATATTATATTTAAAATAATAATGTAAGCAGATTATTAATGTCAAATAATTTGATTGTTTTTTAATGAACTGGTCTAATCTACATATTATTGTACAAAATTTTTAATTATAAAAATTGACTTGAAAAATAAAAATTAGAATAGGTTAAAAATTCAAGGAAGATTGAAGGGATATATTAATAATATACATTTTTCTAAAATTCAAGTGTTTTCATGGGAGAGTGGAAACCCTGATAATCATGAATTTGTCTATCAATATAATAATTGGTGTTTAAAGAACTTGGCAAGATTACTCACATTAATGATATCAGGTGACTGAGTAGACAGGGAAAAGGGTGCAGTGGGACGTACCGCTCCCAATCTCACGGGAGCGATAAGGGCTACGGCAAGTTGCGGCAGTTCTATTAGGGAAATTGGGAGCAAGTTGGAGAAAACTGTGCGGCAAACGTCCAATGGTTGCAGTTGACTCATTGAAATACGACTGGAAGGAAAGGGGGCCATCAAAAATGTGATTACAAAGAGCAAATGATGAAAACCTGAAAATTCAATTTGCTGTAAAAAATGAATACCCATGCAGTTTAGCTTGCTAATTAAATTGGGACGAAATTTAAAAGATTTAAATTTGTTGCAAAATATATTTGAAGATTATAACGTTGATAAAATGAAACAGAAGACCCAACCAAATGGTAGAAAAGTGGAAAAATAAACAATCTGAAGAGCTGTGTAACTACGGACAACATTTTCCACATCAATTAAAAGTGTCACCTCTTCTTTTTGGTGGAATCTGGCGACATCTCCAAGCTAAGCGTGGTGAAGACACGAGCTACAGAGCGCACAAACCGAGCCGCCGCCTTCCTGGCTCGATCTCCGGATTTCACGATCTCCCAATTGAGCGTTCGGACCAGAGCATCCACGAGATCCGGGCTACACTTGGTCAACAGGCAGAAGACAAACTGATCGACATGGGTGGAGCCCGACTGGTAGTGAAGGTACACCTGTAACAATGAAGCGAACGATTGGCAAAGGGACTCCCTGGTTCAGAGGTTATATAGTCACCTGTTCTTGTTCCCAGTTTCTGAGACTTCCCGGGTGACCAGGACCTGCCGACGATCCTCCAGCTGCATGCTCCTCAGTGCCCGTCATCAACATCGTCTCTAAAGCCGACCAGTTTCCCAACACCGCCTCCAGTGCCCGTCGGCAGAACTTGGGAGGATCCAGGTCGTGCTCGGGCATCTCCAGCTCGCCCTCCCCGCCGCCGCCTACGTTGCCCAGGGTGATGGAGGCGGAGGAGGTGGTGGAGCGGAGGTGGTGCGCCCGCCGTCGACTGGGCCGATACTGCTTCTGTTCTCTGTTCTGGCGGTCGACCGTCTTCACCAGGAAGAGGAGCAGGTGTTCCCCGCGCCTGGAGAAACATTCAACTCGATGAAAGAAACATTCAAGAACCAGAACTATCTTAGTTACCGATTGGGGTAAGTCGCCAGGTCGGTGTTGTTGATCAGACGGAGGAGGAGGTCATAGCGGGGCCCCTGAGACCCGGCCACCAGACTCTTGCATCGACACTTCTCCCAACAGTCGCAGTAGGCAGTGGGGGAGGTTCGCTTGAGTCGACAGTCGTGCCCCTTGTGACAAACACGTGCACATTCGGTGCAGCAGCACAGAGAGTCCATCAGACCACAAGTGCGACATTCAAATATATCCTGAAGAAAGGGAAGCCCGCATGGTAAATACCACGTCCAACACAAGGAGCAGAAGGAGGCTACCGACCTGTCTGATGTGGTCAGGCCCAGTCCAGGTGAAGCTACAGGTGTCATTATAACATAGCATCTGGAGCGGAGAGTCGTCCAAACTCGAAGTGGGAGGGAAGATCATGCTCATCAGAGAGTTCCGCTGCTGTTGTTGAGAGGTCGAGCTGGCTGCAGGAGTTGACGATGATTGACCTTCATCTGCACGCGGCATAGCTGGAAGCTCCTAGAGAGATATGAGCATTATCAGACGAAGCTAAGTTAAGCTGAGTCATCCAAGCAACATACCTGAATAACATCAAACAAATAGTTGGCCACGACATAGATCCTATTAGCGACCGATTGCATGAAGGGTGTGTGACCCTCGGCATTACGATTGGACAATAGTTGGATGAGGTAGGGCTGCAATATCGGGTTCTCCACCAGCATTTTGACAATGCGGAACGATGCCATACGACGTTCCTTCTCCTCTACACGAACCGGTGGCAGATGCCAATAGTTCTCATTTGAGGAGCCACCTGATTGTTGTCATGACAATGAAATCGATAATATATTGATTGTATAAAAGAGATTCAATGACAACTTTCTCTGGGATAGTGCAATGTATAATTTTTATATTTCGCTTAATTATCAAAGTTACAAGAGTGGTTTCTGCTAATGAATAACAACAAAAATCGAAAGGTCACTCCATGATAAAACATCAAAATATGTCAGATATATGACTAGCGGTGATTCTATTGACCCAAATCATCGGACAGTATCTAGGGATTATCAGCGGATTAACAAATTCAATAAACATACGACAGGACAGACATCCTATGGCTATGTCACCTGTATTGAGAAAATCCATAGAAGTCCTGGTGGTCGCCAACAAACCAGCAGTCGAGGACAAATCCTCTGGTCCTCCTTGCATCAAGCTCGCATAGCTGGGCGGTAGAGGTTGTTGATGCCCTCCCAGAGCATAACTTTGACTGCTGCTAGGCGGGTTGATTAGTCCAGTGGACGAGGGAATGACGACGGCCGCCGATGAAGGTGGCGGTTGCTGGCTTGTCGGTGGAGGAGGATAGGAACCAGAGGTGGACGTACGGTCTGGACCTGGCAGGAGTATGTGAAGTCCACGAATCGGCGGGTGGTGAGGTGTCGACCGTCGGAAAAGGGCGTCGTGCACATTGCGAGACCTGGCATAATGAAGGAACACATGATTTAAACTGAAACTGACGACGAATGACATTGTAGAGTAGTGTTATCTCACTGGTTGATCTCAACTGAGGACCGATAGGAGTTGGCTCCAACGGGCGCTGTGGACGACCCTGAATTGGTGAGAACTGACTCCATCGCCCAGTCTGCCTCCTTGTTCGACTGAGGAGTGCACATGGCCACCGCCACGTGGAGAACATTTCGCTGGCCGTCACATCTCTCACCGAGAATATTTCGCACTATACGGGCGGCTACAATGGGGTCATCTCGACTAGCGTTCTCGAGGACTTGCTTCACCTGGAGTTAAATAGAGATGGAAAGTTGCATTTTGTTTCAATGAAGCCGATTTAACAACTCTGTTCTACCTTCTTATCATCGGCTCTGAGCACGTGCTGCATCAATGTCTGCTCTTCGGTGGCTATTAGGCCCACAAGAACACGCTGTTGGCCAACGCGGGTTACAGACAATCCTGCCGCTCGAATCCGTGGAAGGTCGAGCCAGTGGGGACTTGGGAGACTGTCTTGATTGGGCCGGATTGGAGGTAGAAATGGGTAGACAGTTCCGTTACCATCTCTCAGAAGGAAAGGACGCTGACGAAAATATAGACGCATTTGAAAATAAAAGAGCTTCAAGGACTGAATTCCCAATATAAAGAATTATTTACTTCGCCTGCATTAATCAAGGAGATATTCTTGGAAGACTTTCCTAAAAAAGCGGCGGCTGGTGACACAAATCGATGACGGTTGATGAGTTTGCCCTGAAGACTGTAGACCTGATAGTCGAGTCGAGTAGGGGTGCTGGATGGACGGACAATCAGGTGAACCTGACTGTTCTCCACTGCCATGGCCAATATTCCCACATCTAAAGTGGCCGAGGGTTGCTGTTGGGAGGATGGTTGCGATGGGGTTGGAGTGGACATACACCCAGAGAAGGAGGTGTTGGAGGCAAAGGTTGTGTTGAGGTTTGAGGAAGGTGGTGGTGTGCAGACAATGGAGACAATCTTCTTCGGCGTTCGTTGAATGAAGTCAGGAACACGAGGTGAGCCGGCGTTCTTAACAACAGTTAATTCTTCTTTGCGGAGAAGTCTGCAATCCTAAAATTATCAAAGTAATCACTCTGTTTATCCTTTCGATTTTTTCAATATATTAAAAAATTGTTTACTGAAAGAATAATTCACTTATAAAAGTACAGGAATTTCGCTCAATTTTATCAAGACTGGGAAAAACTAATTTAATAAATCGTGTAGGTATTCCTTTAATTAAATATAAATGATTGAGGGAGACCTCATCAAGAATGCAAGAGAACAATTACCCGTTTCACTTTTGCTAAATTACGAAATATTCTCATATGCAATTATGTTCAATTCCCATCAGGTTTATAATATAAAAATATTTGGAAAAAAAGAATATCAGAATAACTTACTTATTCGAAATGATTCACAATTAACAATTACGATCACAATTTATCGATCGTTAATTGTGATCATCATTATCTTATCTTAAAAATAGATAAAACTGTGTCTTACTTGTAACCATGAAATTGGATCAGGTGCTGAAGTAGGTCCAGTAGAGCCGGGAATACCCAAAGAGCCTCCGAACCCTCCAGGGAATCCAGAAGACAGGTCAGAGTTACCTAAGACTCCCGCCGCACCACCGATGATTGCGCTTAAAGGTACCATGGGACATCCCGCAGCTAGACAGGCGCGTTCAGAATCCTACATAAAATAATATAAGGCGACAAAAAAGTAATTCGAAATATTTTGTGACTATATAGAATAGATTTTTACTACAAGATAATATTGATACTATTTAACGAATTATATACTTACGAGTATTTATTTATGTTATGGCGAATTATGTTGAAGCTTCAAATTAGATTTAGATATTATTTATTTTGAGGACTTCTTCTAAACTAGAACTCTGGTTTAACTAGAGAAATTAGATAAAAAGTAAAAACTAAATCTAAATAAAGAAAAATTCTTGTATTAATTTGAAAAATAAAATTTTTCAAATTATTTTATTAAAATAAAATAAAATGCACTACTGAAAAGTAGCCAAATAGAGCAATACATAATTAAAGGATATTATTATAAAATATAGATTATTAATATAACTATCGTACCTTGAGGAACTTAACAGCGGCAATATTTCCGTCAACCTTGAGAACACAGCCCACAGGCTGCGTACGTCCATCCTCCACAAATATGACCTCAGTTAGACACCAATCTTCTTCAACAGGAGCTAGCACAATATGGGAGCCCTCACTATTTGGGGTACCGGCTCGCTTATTTCCTCCCCCGTCAATTCGGTCACGCTCTGAACTAGAACAGCGGCCAGTACCACCTGTTCTTCCCCCACTGCTACCTTCACTACCTTCGCGATCACGTGATCCACCGCCGGGATGTTTCTTGCGTTCTATTGTGGAATAATAATTTTAAACCATTAAATATACCTAGTTTGAAACAAGTAGAAGCATCAGGCAATCCCAAACTTCACAAAAATTTACTTAGGGGCGTGCCACACTCCTTTTTAATTTTTTAAAACTAATTCTGATAATTTCGCATCAAATTGATTGTTTAACCCCCCCCCTTCGTTGTGACATTATAACAGGTGCCCCAATTATTAAAAAGAAACACATATCATAATTTTAAAATAACGATAAAAATTTAGTGTTATACGCATAGTTCACAACAAAACAGAAAATAGAGGAATTATAATAACAGATCTGACATTTTAAGGTAATACTTTTTATTTACTTAAAAAATAAATTTTTCTTAAAATGTTTCGTATATAATTTAACATGAAATTAGATTTTCAAAAATGTAAAAAATTAGGTTTTTAGGCAGCAAGGATAAAAATTATTATATTTTAACAAAATGAGTGACTTACTAAATGATCCCGGGCTCACCCTAACAGGACCACTTTGATCACTGCAGGTGGATGAAGCAGGACTAGGGGGAGGTGGCATTTCAGGCCTAGCCGACTCTGCCAATAATGGAGCCACGCCTCCCTCACACCCTGCTAAGGAAGAGCCCAGTAGTCCGTACATGAGGGATCCGGTGCCGCTCGTTGACTGGGCTTGCTGAATAGCGACAGTAGCGGCGGAAGATGCCGTGGAAGAGGAGGTGGGGGTGGCCACAGGTGGCTGTTGCAGTTGCTGTACAGCGTAGGCACAGTTGTGGTGGTGTGGGTAGAGGGGGTCACTTATCGTGTTGTTATGACGACGTTCACTGGCCAACACAGAAGCTGATTTGACTCGGAATCGGCAAACATCGGTCAATCGCCAGGCGTCCTCTAGAAGTGTTCCAACCTAACAAATGGAGTAAAATGGTGTTTATCGAGAACATCTATCCACTAGATCGAGCCCTGCCGACTCACTTTGGGCACTCCGTCCACAACAGTGAATCCAATAGCACCAGCGTGAAATATGGGAGCATTTTTCATGCAGACAAAGGCTCCAGGAATCACCAAATTGCCGGTGGACGAGGCCAGCCAATTCCCCACACCGATAGGCGACGGTCCAGTTCCTGGTAAGGACGAGGAGACCGAGGGGACAGATGCACCCAAGCCGGGCGTCGCCGTGTTAGAAACGGGTGCTACGGTGCCCTGTATGGTTCGCTGAGTGCTCCCTCCTCCTACAGGTCGCCACACAACAGTAGCCGCCGCCGTGTTACCAGATCCCGGTGTCCCCGTCTGGGCGGGAGTCTGGGATGCCGAAGACCCGCCATTACCAGCTGCTGAAGTCGTGGCTGTTGTTCCAGCTGCAGAAGTGGACCCTCCGGAGGATTTGTAGCTACTGGTTGACTTTTGCCGCGCCTTCTCGACAACCTTCTTGCGTAGGTAGTGTGGTAGAACACCCCTAACATGCGCAATTATAATTCAATACATTAATCATTTAATAAAAAGTAAAGAAAACCCAATTATCCTACCACCAATAGAGAGCCCCTGATTCACAGCGAGCCACGGTCACCAGTGGTGCCGTATAGAGGGCACTGATCCTCTCCGGTGCTCCGCTTTCCTGCCCTCCCAGCGTAAGAAACTGTGCTGTGTGCTCCAGCTTACCGGCCATGGGGGCTAGTGATTCGTCCATCCAGGTGGCCAACTTCCCGCTTGCAGTGAGAACAGTGGCTCTGGTGCACCACCCACTAAGCAGACGAACCTCCTCTCCCACCAATCCCAAAGCTGCGGCTCGCGGGTGGTGTGGGGGTAGAGGTGGTCGACATGCTTCCCCGGCCCATGGTCCCTCCTGAGAACGGTTAGTGAATGTTTAATTGTTAACACTTCAGTTAGAATAATATGACGACCAACCTGGGTTAACGGTCCTGAAATTGTAACTGGCGGATTGTACGGTTCAGTATCAATCCATCGCCACTGATGCAGCTCGCCAGAGATGCTCAATCCGACAAGCTCACTGTAGAGACCTGCTAGCGACTGGAATCGGAGTTCGGGTCCCTGACCTCTCTCCCGCCAGAACTCGAGTTTACCGCCCAACTGGATTGGTTGGTTGATGTCTTCACCGAGATCACCTCGAGATTCCTACACGGGAGAGAACATTGTGTAATCATGTAAACAAAAGCGCAGATAAATTCATTAAATTTACTCAAAAAATACTTTGTGAATATGTAATCGTATCTTAGAATATATTTTTAATCAACTTAATACAACTAAAACTACAAATTGACTATAACAATGTGTTTATTACATTGAAACTTGAAAACATATTTTTTAATACATTTGAGTTTGAATAAATCATTCAAAATTATGAAAGCAATATTTCAACTAAATATCCAAATGGAGACATGCTGGCTAACAGCCAAGTCAAAATGAGAACACAACAAATAAGCTGGTTTGGTAGAGAGAGAGGCTAGAAAATGAGAGAAAACTGTGGTTAACAGCTGATATTTGAAGCCAACTCTGACTCTCTGTCTCAATGCATGCAAACCTGCTTTCGTACTATTTTCACGACACGTCCCCCCAAAAGACTGGATTTTACACACGAATAAACTGAAAATATTATCTACCAGACTACACTACACAAGACAAGACGGCAGCAGATAAAGCATGGACTATGTGTGTGCATTGAATGTTCTCCTATTTTAGACAAGAAGGAATTCAAAGAGTATCCAACCACTGTTACTGCTATTCTCAAAACGCGATAAAAATCAATATTATCCAAGCTCAAACTAATCCAAAACAGAAACAATCTTAGTGATTTTTAACAGATAAATTTAACACAAAAATAAAGCTTTGAAGACATTTAAGATTGCGCATAAAATAAGATATTCTTAACATAACACGTTGGCTTCATTCACCTGACCACTAGCTGAATCATTTGATCCCTTGTCACCATGACGACCAGATTCTCCCGTGTTCCCACCACTTCCAGATCGGTACATGGGGTCAGAAAGAGAGTTACGAATATGGCTTTGATAGGCGGCGGTCTCCAGTCGTCGACGTTTGCGTCTTTCATTGACTAGAGAATATTCTGATAGAAAATAATTATGGTCACAAAGATAGGATTGCAACAATAAAGATTAGCTAAATAATCTATAGAAGATTAGGGATAAAGATTAGCTAAATAAATAACAGGGATGGTCCGCCACTTGTCACAACTTGTGACATAATATCTATATCTACTTTCAGAATTACCGACAATATTCTAAGACTCAAAATTATAGTCATACAGATTAACAGAAATCAAATCAACATGAGTGGTTTTGGCTACGCTCAAAATGTATTGATTTTAAAGCTAAGAATCATAATCATATTAATAATTCCAGGACATTCCTGCCACAATACAAAGCCTGGTTAGTCCTAGTCAGCGCAATATGGTCCTTACGGATGCTCAAATTCACATCAAAGTGGCTCTGATCTTAATCAAATAATTCAACCAGGTATTGTCCATCATTTTGTAACAAAAGTAAGAGATAGATTTTTTCATACAACACTACTTAAGCATTGCTTTTTGTCAAACACATTGTCTAATTAAAATCATTGAATCAAGATTTTATTAAAGATCAACATTAATATTATCAAATGTTAATGAATTGATAGAATTAAAGAGCATCAGTCTTACAGCTAAAGTGTATTTTATTAATTTACCATTTCACAGAATGTACATACTATGTTGAGTAAAAGTGTATAATCTAAAAGACAAGCAGACATACATATTTTATAAAAAATTATGATAAATTTATGATTTTGTTACAAATTATTTTTGTTTACAAATTTTTCTAAAGAAAAGTTTTTACACATAAATAATAATTTTGAGTAAAAATCTGATTTTGACACATTTTTTATCAACACCTAAATGACACCAGACCATCCCTGAAATAATTAAACATTAAACCTTTGGCCTTTCTCAACAGATAAATATCCAAATTCCTATAAAAATGGATTGATCTAAAAGAACACTGGAATAGAGTTTTGATAGAGCAATGATAATTAACTTACCAATATCTGATGCATCCGCACCCCTCCTTCGCATAGGTGCAGAGGTGAAGAGCTCTTCTGGTAATACTGAATCGGGGTCAAATATTAAATTACTCTCGCCCTGGTCCAAAAGAGAAAGCAGATCCTCGGCCTCATCCTCCCACTCCTCACCATCGTCAGCTTCGTCATCGCGAGAGAGCAGATTATTCACAGCCATATTCACGTCAAGATTGGTCCGCTGGAGTTCTCGAACAATGAGTTGACGAGATTTACCCTGAAGAACAAAATGAAGTTTTGTAATGTGTCTGAATGGTTGTATAAGCGAGTGCATTGAATTAACATAATCTGTAGTTCTAATTAGAGGGACAAAGTTCGGAGAAAACTGATCATCAAGCAGTCGAGTCTATCAATTTACCTGCAACACAGCTTGACACTGATCAATAAGTTCCTCGGGCACTTGACTAGCCTGGATTGTGGGTGCGAGTGGTCTCGCCAGATATACTCCTTGACGCTGCATTTCTCGTAGGAAATTGAGCGAACGTGTATTTCGTGAGAGGACATTGCTGGCGCTACCGCCTCTGGCTGATCGTTGCGGACAGATTGTGTATCGACCACTTCCCAGACTACCACCTGTACCACCTCCGCCTCCACCACCCCCAGAATCCCGAGATGGATGGAGGGAGTCAAGGCCAGGACCACCTCGATTGGGCGGCTTTCTATATCACAAAATAATACCGAATTAGCTAGGCTTTAAAAAGGCTTTCTCCAAGTTCATCACATATCCAACAACACTCGATTGCCAACATTGCTTACTTTTTTCAGGTACAGGAAGTTAAGGGACATTATATAAATAATTATAGTTTTAAAAAGATCATGACACCAAACTAAATATTATATTAAAGTGAAAATAAAGTTCAGTAGCATGCATACATAGGATATACACAGATATCAGCTAAATAAATCTATTTGTTTGTTTAAAGTAAGCTTGATAATAAAATAAATCTATTTACTCTTTGATAACGTTCAAATATTGAAGAAAAAAAATGTATTTAATTAATCAACTATAAGTTCAATAACAATATATAACATCAAATAGTATATTCATGATGTATTACCGTTAAAAAATTATCTATCACATTTAGAATATATTTTAAAAACATAAAATTAATATAATATATAACAAATTAAGAACATTGAACACAAAAAAATGTGAAATAGCATCTTTTATAATCAAAATAAAACTACAACTGCATACATACTTTTTATCTGATTTGGATGAAAGTCGATCTATGTTAATTGTATAAGCTATACGACACACCCTTCCATCCTGAAAATCACAAGTAAACAGAATATGTCTATATTTAGTTCAATCAATAACTAAAACAGATCGTCAACAATATATCAAATATTAATTGGTAACTTCTGACATACTCAGATACTAAGTTAATTTTAAGAAATAAAAAGATTTAAAAATTCAAACAACATTTACAAAGAACAGTTAAACAAACAATACATTAATTTCTATGAAATATACCTCTAGTCTAAATGCCAGGTGACTCAAACCAACAATACATTCAGCAATTCCAACATGTGTCAAATATCTCAAACTTTCTGGCAAACGAACTCCGTCCTTTTTGATCTGGTCAGAGATCTTCTTCAGTCTAAAATAGAATAGTAACAAATATAATAGAAAACATACAAAACTATCTTTTCTGGAAAATTAAATTTCCACAAATTTATATTTTGTTCTTATATTGTCCAATGAAGTCAATTGCAAAGCTAACAAAGAAAAGTTAGAATTATTAATAATAGCATAAAGAAATAAATTATAGTGCAAAAAATGTTAATCATAAATTTCTTAATATTTTCATTTTATTGCACCTTTCCTATACAAGAAATTGTCACAAGTATTCAATGTCCTTTTCACCTTCATATATTATCATACATAAACCGTATTGATTTTTTATATTTTTTGCTTGAAGTCAATAACTGTTAGTATAATATAGTTAAAAATTACTAACTTATTACAAAAAAATAATTTAACATTTCCTCTCATTCAGAATAGTGTATTTCTGACTATTTTATATAATATAATGTGCATAATGTGTGTGAAAACTTTTATTTATATATTTTGTGTAGAAATCTACATCAATTTAGTAAAAGATTATTATAATATGATGGAGTACATGTTAGAGAAGTTCATCATAAAAACATACAGGTACAATACAATAAAGTAAAATATAAAACATTCTAAGTTGTTATGCTCTAAGTTTATTCAGAGCATTTTATTTTATTGTATTTTTCCTGTATATTGTAATGTGATATAGAATTATTATAATATATACATAACTGAAGTAGCAGACTTTTGGTGCAATAATTTTTTCTCCTGCAAATACTATATATTAGATATTTTTATAAATAAAACAGAGCCTCAAAATGTGCTCTTTTATTTGATCCAGCTTTCCAACTACAAGGGATTGCTGACAATAAAGCAAATAACATAATACTAACATAAATCTCAATTTCTATATTTTTTTATTTCTCATATTTCATTTTAGAATGTATTTTTTCCGTATTTTCGTTTTCTAATTTTTCATATTTATATATATATTTCCATTAGTAGGTATATAATTCATTTTTCAAGTAATATATAAGGTTCCTTCATATATGAGAATATTATTTATAATTAATTTAAAAAAATTGCTTTACAGCGCTCAAAATTTATGTTTAAAAAATCCAGAAGACTTTACTTTGAAGCACACATATGTGGCAGCAAAGCCTTTAAAATAGCATTTCAACATATTTAAATGGTCAAATTAACAAAATAATGTATTATTTCTTAATTTATGTTATATATGTTGGCGACCAGTATTTGTCAAAAAGATTAATGCACAATATTAGTAAATTAATATTATTTTTTATGATATATATTATACCAATTTAGATGTTAGATTTAGCCTTGTAATTGGATAGAAAATATATATGTCTATAAAGATAAAATGTTAGACTATTATTACTCATAAACTATATTATTAATTAATATAATTAGTTTTTAAATGAGTTTTTTAACAATTTGATGGAATTATAGAAATCTGTATAAAATAATTTCTATGGTTCATATATATTATATTGTTATACATATGATAAGTATTTGTTGATTATTATCTATGATTGAAATAAGTGATTTGAATATATTGTTTTGAATGTTTAAAATATTAAATAATAAATGTTCTTTGATTAATAATAATAAAAACTTAATAATTAATCAAAGAACATTTATTATTTAATGAAGCATTTCATTACATCATAGCTATTAAAATCTTAACTTATTATATGGGATTATTAAAAATACAAACATACCTTACACATCCAGTACTCTTCACATTTTTATGATTTATTCTTAACTCACTCATCACAACAATTCAAACTTATATTTTAACATTCAAAACAATATATTAAAATTACTTATTTCAATCATAGGTAGTAATCAACAAATACTTATCATAGGTATAACAATATGAAGCCACATTAGTGTAATTGTGACTTTGAATAACAAAACATAACAAATTGGGATGTTAATGTCTAAAAGTCCAACCTTAATTTTAAGTAACCGCAATGGTAACAGCTAAACCAATTAATGAATTACGGAAACATTTATTACATGGTATAATTGCAGTAGAAAATACTATAGAATGGTTGGATATACAGGGAGAATAAACAGATTTACAATGGGAAGTACTAAGTATTCTGTAATGAGATCGATAACTGTTTTCACAATGCTTCTTATGGATATTGGTATGTTTCATTTATCTTTGCTGATATGTTTATATATAAAGCAATGATAAATCAGTTTTATAATATACTTATACATATATTATAATATATACAGTATTAGCCTATTAGCATATCACAATGTATTAATAATTGTTGTGTTTTTATAACAGTTTTAGGTTTTGTTTAAATATTTTTAATTTACTAATACAGCATATTAATTGGCGATCCTAGGTTACTTGGCCATTAATTAATTTTTTTTCTAAAAATAAACAAAAGAAAAAATTATATAAATAACATATATTATAATAATATGATTGTTTTACTTTAACATGAATAATGAAATAATAACATGAATTAATGAAAAATAAACACTTGACCATGTTTTTGATGTTCAAGGTGTGGTAACCACCTGGTAACCACCCCAAGGGGTTAGAAAAAAGATTGTTTTAAAGCTTTGTATCGATTTTATTATGCAATATTAAAAAGTTAATAATATATATAATTAAGACTCATTGGCGGATCCAGAGGGGGGTCCAGGGGGTCTGGACCTCCCCTTTAACATTTCTTCAAATTTTTTTAAAAATGAAATTTAGAAAAAATGTCATTTAAACAATAAAAACTATATAGGCAAAGGGGTTGAGGGTCCTTTATTAAAA